>CM074293.1:3205000-3235000 GCA_037194245.1 Opsariichthys bidens
CAGACTAGATAGATAGATATACAAGATAGACAGACAGATAGACAGACAGACAGACAGATAGATAGATAGATAGATAGATAGATAGATAGATAGATAGATAGATAGATAGATAGATAGATAGATAGATAGATAGATAGATAGATAGATAGATAGATAGATAGATAGAAGACATACATCACTTAGACAAAACGAGTCTAATGGCATAGCTAATCTTTGAAGAACCTTGGAGCAACATGTAAATATGAACAGGTATGAATAAACGTCTCATGTAACGGTTTTACCTTGAGGGATTTTGAAAGCAAATGAGTTTTATATTGACCCGTTTATCTACCTGACAGAACTCTTTAGACGTATTTATATCTTCATCGTACAGATGTGTACTTCTGAACGCTTCATTTCACGAATCAAACGAAATAGCTCGGCTCTTAAAACGAGCCAGAACCGTTGCGATTTCTGTCGCTGTTCACGTTCGCGTGATCTTTGTTTTAACGTCTAGAGCCTCACGTGTTTTTAAATGTGTAATTTTGCACCCCTTCGGTGTGTTGAACAGAGCTGACTCGCTACTACGTTGATGCTCTCTGGAAGCTCTTGCTTCGAATGAGACTCGAGCGCTGATTCGTGTGTTATATAGCGTGCTAAAAATAGCTCGGCTTTCAAAGGCATGAATGTTGTGAGTGACAATTTGGAGAACGAATCACAGGGCCAGAACAGCATCGAACTCCTCCCACTGTCCGAGTTTAGCTCCGCCCTTCTGAATCGCCACCAAAGTTCTCGTCCCTTTTTTCCTTATATGGTTACGCACGAAGTTGATTGACAGATAAGCACGCCCCCTTGATTCGCGGGCATCCGCAGACTCTACCGTGGCTCCCCACACTGACTGACACAGTAACCTGTGAGCTACTGTGCTCCTGCAGCTCACCTTCCAGAAACATTGTGAGGAAAGAAAAACAAACCCGGACGGATGGATCCTTTACTATTACACATATTTTAGAATCCATAGTGAACTGAAACGTTTCGGATTTCGTGACTGATCTGAATGTTTCAGTCGCTCGCGCTGAAGCGAACGCGGATTCCTCGCGCAGAGAATCAAAGTCTCTCAAACGCACCGTTTAGCTGCACAAACATGGATGTTCTGGCCAATTACAGTATTTTTCAAGAACTTCAACTTGTGCATGACACTGGCTACTTCTCCGCGATGCCGTCGCTGGAGGAAAACTGGCAGCAGGTGAATTGCTTTTATCTCTGTCTTCGCGATTTATCCAACTTTTTTTACGCGTGTCAGTGCGCTCGTGCGCGCGCGCGCGCAACTTACACGGACGCGACAAACATAATGTATTGCTTTTTTTTTTTTTTTGCATGCTTGCAACTCAGCGTAAGGTCTCTTTTAATGTTGCATGTGCATTTTAAAACACCACGTGGTTGAAATAATGTCATGTTTTCATGCCTTCACTTCTTGCGACTAAGTGCAATGCAGCCAAATATGCTGGCAAATTAAGATCTGAATAATACAAACAGAGACTCTTTGAATAATAGATCTACATCTGTCCTATCAGTGTTTTTTCAGTCCCCTCGGCACTGCACAGACTCTCGGCTCCACTGCATTATATATAAGTGCACGCGCGTGATTGACTCGTAATGTGTCTAGCAGTTAAACGTGCATGACAGTCGTATATAGCGCGCATATCTAGGGAACTGTGCAGAATCTTATGTACAATCTACTCCATGTTCATGCAAATGCCACTTTTTTCCCCTCCATTCACGAGGATGGAGCCATGCGGCGCGTGGACAAAGCACACTGACATCCACATGGACGTTGGTTTATGCACCGGCGTGCATTCACAACGATTTGAGATTTATGAAATCCATTTAGGGAACAGAATTGGTTTGCACCGTGCACATGTGAGTAATGGCTGTGGCGCATGGATGGAGGCATGCTTTGCGCAGAGTTGAGCTCTCCGCAGTGCTGAAGGGGCAAAGCATGGTCCATCCATTGCCTTCTCAACGTGCATTGATTTTTTTTTTTTTTTTTTTTTTAGATTGCTCGGCCATTTTTATAAACCTATGGCTTGTGATTGCATCTTTCTCAATATGATGCATGCAATGCTTTGGAACCATGGTTTATAGGTTGGATTATGCGGTTATTATTCCTCTAACTAACCTTGAGATGTGATAGATGGTCATTTTGAAAATGGATCACTACTTATGCATGATTCCATGTGGTGACAATTCACATGCGAATGAGGTGAAACATCTGTACTTTTAAAATGAAGCGAACTGAATCGAAGCAATAATGGGGATAAAACTTACAGAAACTACTATATGCACACTCTTAAAAATAAAGGTTCTTTATTGGCCCCCACAGAACCCGAAAGGTTATTTAAATGTTCTTCACACCAAGAAGAAATGGTGTTCTTTTGGAAGCTAAAATGGTTCTTCTGTGCACAAATGCTTGGTTAAAAACAATCTAAGTTGGGTTGTTTTAACCCAGCGGTTGAGTAAACCTGCTGGGCTCTTTTATTTAACCCAACTATCGTTTAAAAATGACTATATAGCTGGCTCAAAATGAATCCAAAGAGTTGGAAATTAAAATCAGACACATAATTACTGGAGGCAACAATGGTAATCAAAAGGTGAACACTTACTATAATAGTTTTTCATTAAACGTATCGATTCCAACATATTTTGCATATAGTTGAGTTAAATAAAACTACCCAGCACGTTTAACCCAACCGCTAGGTTAAAACAACCCAACTTGGGTTTTTTAGAGTGTGGAATCACTGCAAAACCCTTCATTTTTAAGAGTTCATGGCAGTTTTAACACAAAAATCGAACTAGTAAGTGGAGTGTTTGGCTTCGCTATCGACTTTCACTGGTTAATATGAATAAGAAATGCTCAAAGACCAACATTTGACCTCAATAGAGATCCTCTGCCCTTGGTGCTCCATAGTGTTAAGTGATCCTAAAGGCCAGACTTCCTCCAGAGCAGCGAATATTGCTCACAAACCGTGTAATCCCTAGTAAGTGGAAAGAAATAGGCCAGAACAGTAGAGACCTTCTTCCAAGCTTTGATAGGCCTACAAGACTTCTTATTCTCTAGACGTTGCAGCTTTCCACCTTTAGGTTATTCTTCTGGTTGTGCTTAGGAATGTGGATGGCGGGGATGTGTGTGTAAAAACACCCCGACTTTAGCTAAGCAAAATGTCAGTCAGCATACCGACACATGCACTCAAAGACCTCAGAGGCCATTTGGGGTCATAAATATGATATTACAAGAAAAATCCAATTCAATTTTTAATACGCGGCTCAAGTATCCAGCCGTGTCAGGTGAGGACCTATTGAAAAGTGATGAGGAGGGATTGTGTAGTCGACGTAGAACAAAAGTTCCTTGCCTGAAGCCCTTCCATCAACCATCGCATGCCCTATAGCCATGACAGAGGATATCCAAAATACCTCACCTTGAAGAGACTGTCAGTGTGACTCACCTACTCCTGTGGAGAAGGGTAACTGCAAAATTGGAACAGAGAATGGAACGGCGTCTGTCCCCATCGAAACCGAATGACCACTCTGGAACTCGTGGGATACGGTGGCACGTCTGACTATTCTGGAGTGCTTTTGTCTCGTTGCGTCTATTTCGGGACTTGGGGAACTTGAAATGTCTTTTGTTCTCATCGCTTTCATTTCAACTGTCTGATATTTTTAGACTTCGTTTTTGAGATCTTGCTTGGAGCTGCAATAACATGTTGTGGTGATGTGTGTGTGGGGGTGGGGGGGGGAGCTTGAGATGTTTCCCACAATAATAAGAAGAGGTGGTTGTGACCAGAATCTCATATCACAATATCAGTCATTTTTGGACCGCATGAGCGAGAGTGCTGTTGTTCCCAAAAAACAGCGTGATTCCGAGTGCGATGACGGTTCAATAAATTCGAATTCAATCATTTTAGACACCATATTGCTTGTAAACTCATCATCTTTTTTTTTTGCTCCGCCAATGAAAAGCCAGTGCAGAAATGTTGCAACACACATTAGTGGCATTAGTGGAAGATTCACTGTTTTTGAACAAAGTGACTCACTCGGAAAGAATCACTTGTTTTGCTCCTGAATGAATCGGAGCTTTTGAACAAATCGGAGGAATGATTTAATGCTTCCCTAATCAAGACTTGACTCTCCCCTGAATGAAACTCAAAGTTTTTGAGTTGGTTGAATGAACTGACTCACTCATACAGTCACTTGTCGTCATGTCGAATCGACGTAACCGGTCACTGAAAAATCCCAGTGCAGTTACTTCTTATTCTATTTGATTTATTTTAACTCTATTTTACTGTATTTTAAAAAAAAGATTTGTTGGATTAACTTAAAGTTGCCTTAAAATCGTAAGTTCATTGAATTAGAAATTTGAGTTACTACAACAAAGGCGATTGATTTAATCAACAGAAACTCCAAATATTATGTTGTCTGAACCATATTAGGAATTATATGGAATTATATTAATTATCCAAGTTGATTTGACAAGAGAAAAGTTGTGATAAAAAAATAATGAGAATTTTTTACAAATTACAAACGGTAAAAAAAACAGCGGTATATTTCATTTTATTGTTTTCTTTTTTTATTTGGAAAATGATGAATGCAAACCAAAAGACTAATGCATTTCTTATGAATAATCTTATAATTATGGCATCAGTGCAAAAAAAAGAAAAGAAAGAAAAGCAACTCACACAAAACAGTGAGTAATAATTGCTATGTTTTACCCCAGTTTGTATTATACTAATAATGTAATGTTATAAACGGTGAAGTAAAATTGTGACATGTTACTCAGCTCTAATAAGTAGCATTGAGAGATTATGAAAAAATCTTAATGGATGTAGATGTCAAAAATAGCACTTTTCCCACAGCATGAGGTTTCAGTCATTTAATGGTGCTTCCCAGCTGTTCTTACACGATTTGTCATATGGCAAGCAAGGAACGACTCCCTCGCATTTGAAATCTGACCGAGAAGCACAAAAGGAAAGCTTCGAAATCTCTTTAATTTACACGCTAATACTGTAATCACAGCGAGGACTTACGATCCCTTCTTTAATAAGAGTTTACATTTCAGGATTGCAATCAGGATGTGGTTAAGAAAATGTTTTTGCACTTTTGGATCTTTTGAGCGCTCGCATCCACCAGACGTTTTTTCTCTTGCCGCCTCAGGCCAGGGCAAACTCTGTAACTGATACTGTAATGACTCTCCAAAGAGCCTAATGCACTGTGCTAAGGCAGCACATTGTGTGTTTCACAGTGTCAACTACTTACAGGAACGCTTCTCTAAAGTCATTACGTTGCTTTCTTGACTAAATGCCCCAAGGAAAAGACTAAGAATAAACCAACCCTTTTTAACCCATACCTCCCATCTCGCCAAACCTCGACACAAAACCGTAAAGATAAACAACCGAAACGTGCCACGTTTCTCGTTCCCCCTTTGAAATCTATCCTATGTCACAGCCCCGTGTCCCGAGCTGCAGAACGGCTCCTGTAGTTGCATGCTTATGAGGATTGACAGGAGGCATTGAGCAAAAGTGCCAAGCATGCATATTCCGTGCTGCAGTCTCTGCCACTTTGAAACCCCGGCTGCTCAGAAGCCGGAAAGAAAAAGAGAGCAAAAAGATGAAACCTACACTAGGTTAAAAATGACCCAATTTGGGTTGCATTTGGGGTCAAATTGGACAAACCCAGCGTTGGATTGTTTTTACCCAGCTTGTTTTTATGAAACTCTGCTATTGATTAAAAATCAATTAAATTGAACCCAAAATACATTGAAAATTAAAATCACAGATTTTATTGATGCGCAAGAAAACCCAGGAATGCACAAAAGTAAACGTGCAGAAAAGAACGCCAACTTAATTATACAGCTTATACCGTTAAACGAAATTGCTTTTTAACAGTTTAAATATTTAAAGACTTCCATCTGAAAACAAATCTGAGCATATTTTCTCACACCAACAAACAGTCTGAAAGCGCACGCTCGACAAAACGCTGGGTTGAAAAGGGACAAACGCAGCGGTTGGGGCAGTTTTATTTAACCCAATTATTGTTTAAAAATGACAATATGGCTTAAAAATGAACCCAAAATAGGTTGGAAATTGAAAATCAGACACATAATCACTAGAGGCAACAATAATAATCAAAAGGTGAACATTTATTAATGTTAACCCAACATACTCTGGGTTCATTTTAAGCAAGCAATGCAGTCATTTTTAATCAATAGTTGAGTTAAATTAAACTACCCAGCAGGTCGGGCAACATTTAACCCATTCGCTGAGTTAAAACAACCCAATTGCTGGGGTTGGTCCATTTTCAACCCAACTTGGGTTGTTTTGTCCAAAGCCAGTTTTCAAAGTTCTCTCTCTTTTCTGTTTCAATGATTCAATTCTTCTATTTTCCTCGTATATTCCCGTCATGAGCTCAATCTGAGCCGGTGATGGGGCAGTGATGTATCGTCTCAGCTGTCATTGAGATTGGCCGGCCTCTAACCCAAAGGCTAGGTTACACAAAAACGACCCAACCATGCAAACAATAACCCAACAGGCTCAACCCAGCATTTTTTTAGAGTCTACTTTCCCATTCAAACGTAGTTTTGCACGCCACAGAACCGTCCTCAACCAACGCTTGGGCCAGTCCAGGCATTGGCCGCGAGCCCCCTTGTTTAGGCCCCGTGGATCCGAGCGGATTCCCATTCCCGTAGGCGACGACTGCTGAAATGTGTGTTATGTAATTCTCTCAGCGCCACAGCTGCCTTCTTACAGCGTGCAAGTCGGCCCGCCGGAGAGAGCCAAACCCAGCCACATCACCGTGAAATCTTAAAGAGGTTTCCGGATCACGCGGCTCCTTGGAGCACGTCTTCATGCTGGGAGACAGACCATATGGATCATTTAGTAAAATACACAGAGTTTCTCCTCTTAAGAATAATTTATGTGTATCGCTCGCCTCCAGAAGAAAATGAGACGGGCTGTCCTCTGGCTGACTTGTTTTCAATACTAAAATGTTACACAAAAGGGACTTTTCAGAGTGCACGCACAACCGCCTCGTGTTATCGAGACGCCGTTAACCATCGTAACCGCTTATTCCAAACCAATATGCATTAATAAATGAGTCCATTCGCACCCTTTCGTCATTCCATTCACACTTTTCGCTTGATTGCACGGCCATGAGATTGAGTCCTCTACATTATCAGATGTGCTGCCTCATATTAACTACATCACAGTCCTCATTTATCATCGAAACCAGCGACAGATTTTTGGATAACACGCCGTGTAATGGAGCTGAAATGATCTGGTTGCTAGAGATAACATCAGTGCACTGATCCCATTGCTACTGACAAGCATCAGTAATTGAAAATGACAAAGCGATGGCGCTCTCCATCTCATGAGTCAATTCTGGGAGTTATTGCAATATAGTTGTCATGCAGACCGCATGGCCACTGCTCTAAGACAGTCGACTCGAGCGGGAAGCTGGCCTTAAAAGAGGTGAAGCGTCTTTAAATATGCAGCGATATCATTAGTGCCTCTGCCGAGACTCTCGCTGCACCTTCTGACAGGTTCACTTCGGCGGGTGGATTTCAGGTGTAAAAAAAAACAGAGCCCGTTTCATCAGCAGTCTTGGCTCCCGCAAAGCAGACATATGGCGCTTTCTCAAGATTACTTAAGAATGTGGTTGATTCGGCTCTTGCATGACATGCTCGCCAGATTCACTGATTATGCAGCACTCCTCAAATAGTACTTGGTGGGCTTGCTTGTGACGTTCGTTTTGTTTTTAACCCCAGAACGCATGACCACAAAAGAACCTACCGGAATGAATCGGATTCAGTGGGTTCCATCAACATATGCACATGCTGTTTTTCAACTGTAATGTTTTCAGAAATTAAATAAATGGAAGAATTTGATTTATTTTTTTACATTTTTCATCATTTAGCAGGAGCAATTATGGGTCAGGTGTCTTGCTCAAGTGCACTTTAGTCATGGTATCAAAGGTGGAGAGAATGCGGTTTATTCACAATCCCCGCTGGTGTGGGAATCGAACCGGCAACCTTCAGATTACAAGCCCGACTCCCTCAGCACTAGGCCACGCCTACCCTTTAGTCGTTATATATGCAAATGTGTATATAAACCAGGGCTGTAACCACCATAGAGGGTGAGGGGGACAGTCGAATCAAAGTAGGCGGGGCTTAGCGATCACTGAAGACGAATTCCAATGCGACGCTTTCATTTTAGCAGTGAAAGAGTGCGTGACGAATAAATATTTAAACATTTTATATTTGACGACTGTTTTACGACTGACGTCATTTTACTCATATTTCACCGCTTTCATATTTGAAACATTATTTGATTAACATAATATGATTAGATGCAATTCAAAACTGAATGTGACGAGACAAGAAACATTTTGTGTTTTTGACATATTAGACAGAAGTAAGAGTGAATATATATATATTTTTTAAATGTATTCCGATAGCCTCGTGGGCAGCGCCGTTGCAGTCTCTCTCTCTCCCACCTCACTTCCTATCCATTCAATCCATGATAAATGCAAAAAGTAAATCTTATAAAAAATATATATATATAATTATTCGCAAATACTTTAAGTCGATTACATAATAGCTACAGTAGACATGGAACTTTACCTGTTCTTTAACCCTTAAATCCCTTTTAATTATTTCATTAAATCATGAATCATGGCCCTCTACAAATGTTCAAGACATGGTTATGGCTTTGACAAGTATTAAAAATGAATTATTTAATAATATATTGAATTTTTACGAACCCATGACCAACATGTCTAGGTGCGCCCCTTTATGCCTTCTACGGTGATTGTTTGATGGGGAAGTTAAATTGGGCCGGATTCAGACTCTCGTTGCGTCACGACTGTTTATTCACAATCCCCACTTTCAATCCCCGCTGGTGTGGGAATCGAACCGGCAACCTTCAGATTACAAGCCCGACTCCCTCGCCACTAAGCCACGCCTACCCTTTAGTTGTTATATATGCAAATGTGTATATAAACCAGGGCTGTAACCACCATAGACGGTGAGGGGGACAGTCGAATCAAAGTAGGCGGGGCTTAGCGACGCTTTCATTTTAGCAGTGACGAATAATATTTTATATTTGACGACTGTTTTACGTTTGAGTTATTCAGCGACTGACGTCATTTTACTCATATTTCACCGCTTTGAATTGAAAACATGCTGTTTGATTCATATTTGAAACATTATTTGATTAACATAATATGATTAGATGCAATTCATAACTGAATGTGACGAGACAAGAAACATTTTGTGTTTTTGACATATTAGACAGAAGTAAGAGTGAATATATATATATATTTTTAAAATGTATTCCGATAGCCTCGTGGGCAGCGCCGTTGCAGTCTCTCTCTCTCCCACCTCACTTCCTGTCCATTCAATCCATAATAAATGCAAAAAATAAATCTTATATATATAATTATTCGCAAATACTTTAAGTTGATTACATAATAGCTACAGTAGACATGGAACTTTACCTGTTCTTTAACCCTTAAATCCCTTTTAATTATTTCATTAAATCATGAATCATGGCCCTCTACAAATGTTCAAGACATGGTTATGGCTTTGACAAGTATTAAAAATAAATTATTTAATTTTTATGAACCCATGACCAACATGTCTAGGTGCGCCCCTTCATGCCTTCTACGGTGATTGTTTGATGGGGAAGTTAAATTGGGCTGGATTCAGACTCTCGTTGCGTCACGACTCAAGCGTCGTCCGGTCACCCGTAGGCCGCCAGTGACAAGCATCCGACACTTTCCCCCTTCGTTTGCACCACAAACTCGCATGCACTTGTTTATGTTGTCGACTTTTAACAATGACGACGGTCCGCCTACTGCCGAGCTCAAGTGCAACTGTCAGGGTCACCCTGTAACAATACTCAAGCTGACCCCTAGCAATCCAATTAGACTCCTGCACTACAGCAGTGAGTAGGCAACCCACTCTAGGCGCTGAGATCATTAATCTGACTGGGGCCAGATGATTGCCCATGATGGCTGCCACATTGAAGGGTGATGAAAAGGTTAGCGTCTGATGAAAGAGGAGACGGGAGATGGTGCACTCATTTGTCGAAGGCCTCTGGAGTAAGTGTCAGCACCCAGAGCTGCGGAGCGAGGGAAAAGGAGTGAAGTGGAGCATCTTTATGTATGAGTCCCGAATCTAGCGCAGTCGTGAGACACAGCGCTGGCACTCAAGGCTTTGATTAACAGGCCGAGTAGAACTGAGCTCTTTTTTCACTCCCGCGCACAGCTTGACAGCGATTTTCCCTTCATTTAAGATAGAATGTAAAACTTTTACAAGGCGGTGCAGGGCAGGGCAGGGAATGAACCGCCAATAACATGCATAAGGAATGCAAATAGTCTCACCTTCATGTGGAAAGTTTCAGGAAGATTGAAGTCTTTTCAAGTCAACATGGACCCTTTTTACTTATCCATATACACTATTGAAACGTTTGGCGTATTGAAGCTTGTTTCTGCTATGAAAAAAAAAATTAAAGAGGTAATTGCGGCTTTTTCCTCACAATTGCGAGTTACGAAGTCAGAATTGTGAGTTTAATGTCCAATTTTGTGGGAAAAAAAGAGTATATCTCACAATTCTGACTTTATAGCTCCCAAATGCATGTTGTAAAGTCAGAAAAAAGTCTGAATTGTGAGATAAAAAGTTGCAATTACTTTTTTTTTCTTTTGTTGGTGGTGGAAACAAGCTTCCATATTGGGGTCTTTAAGATTAAGAAAATTAACACTTTTATTCAGAAAGTATGCATTAAATTGATCAAAAGTGACACGGAAGACTTGCTTCTATTTCTATTAAATGATGTTCTATTTATCAAAGAATCATGAAATCACGGTTTCAGCATTGATCAGAAATAAATATTTCTTAAGCATCGAATCAGCGTATCAGAATGATTTCTGAAGGATCGTGTGACACTGTAGACTGGAGGAATGATGCTGAAAATTCAGCTTTGCATCATCATTTGACATGCATTTTGATATGTCGAAATTAAAGTGATTTTAGATATTTCACAATATTACTGTATTTTTGATCAAATAAATGCAAGCTTAATATTTAAGTCTTGCCGGTCCCAAACTTTTGAACGGTAGTGTACATTCCTGCACACGATTCATTGGTGCAAGTTATGCCAAAGCGTTTGTCTTGAATCTTAATCAAAAATAACTCGGGACATGGAATTTCACTCATTACAGAATTATAATGGGTTCTGAACAATGTTTGTTGACTTTCAAGAAATGTGTAAATTCTAAATAAATCCGTCAAAATGTGTCATTGTTATTAAACGGATAGTTCACTCTGATGACCTTTTTATTTTCTGCACAACTCAAGAAAAAAAAATGTTTCAGCATTTTCACATTCTTTAAAATATCATATTTTGAATTTTTTTTGTGTTCCAATGCTTGGAATGACGTAAGCGTGAGTAAATGGCGACCGGAATTTTCTGAACGCAAACACGCCGATAATATCTCAAATTTCAGAGTGATGTTATGACCTCTCTTGCTCTGTCCCAGCTGAAACGCTCCCTCATTTTTTAATTATGCTGTTTGCCATCGACAGCAGGATTATTAAGGAACGTGTTGCTAAGGAACCGCGTTTTGTTACAGCTATTGCTCTTGTTTGTTTTGGCGTCGTCCTCCTCATCGGTCATTGTATGCGTGGAAGCTCACAGCCAGCGTTTCCTGCGATACCTCCAGAGAAAGTCTTCCAACAGACCTTGAGAGATACAATGAAGGACAATGTTCTCTCGGTAAACATCCCATCGCTTTTCTTCTCTTTTTTCATCAGAAGCCATCAATCACCGCCGGCAACGTTTCAGCCTCAAAATGGGTCATGAAACTTAAAGCGACAAGAGGCGTTGTTTATCAAGGTTTATGCAAGCTTCAATCAATCACTCCCGTCTATTGCTGCATGCAGTTGCAGAGGAGACAGATTCAGCTTTTTGTATCCCAAGGATTAATTCATCGAATCATTTATGAAAAGAAAAGCATGCAAACGCCTTTTTGTTTCGGAAAAGCATGTTTGACGCGTGCACCATCCACGTGTATTTGCGCATGCATGTGAGGGATTTCTCCGTGAAACATTGCTGAGCTCAGCACTTGTACTGCCTCGGTGTCTGTGGCGCGCTCGCGCGCTCGCATACGTGACTTACTCGGCCGTGGCATATATGCAAAGCCAGCTGTATTTCCATATGCTCCAAGTTACTGTTGTCTGAGGTCCACATGACCTGGCCTGGTTCCAGTGCTGGCCTGCGTTGTAACACCTGGATACAGCAATACCCAGTCTCACCACCACCTCATCCCTCATGCTGAAGCAGGCAAACGCAGTCTTTCTTTCTGACTGCTTTGCAGTTGCTGCTCACTGGAGGAAGCTAAAGGAGGGCTGGCAAAGCACTGTCCAAATCTGGATGTGCATCAGTTAAGCTGAATCGGTTCCTGTCAAGATTGCAAAAACAATAGCAGTGTGTTTTTGTGTCGTAGTTACACACCCACAAAAGAAACTCAATTACAACTGAATGAGGCGAAGGTTATTCATATTCAAAGCCAATAAAGGCAGTGAGGTTTATTTATTTCTTACAGGTTTTTACAGTAAAACGTTGGTCAATTTGTTTCTATTTCTAAAATAGGATTGAATAATGCTGATTGTCGCAAATTATATAAAGTCGTAAAAAAGTCACTGTTTGGATTTAAATTGGTAAATGCTCCAGAGTCTGTGATTGGATCATTATCGCAGAGATTGTTTCTAGTATGTTATAAAGCCCCGCCCCCTTTAGTTACTGTTGCTATGCCGCTCTCACGCCACACATCACGTTCTCACGCCGTGAAAAATACATCGAGGACACTGACAACGTATGAAACGGTTTCATATTTAATATATAGTATATATTTTTAAAGAAGTTTAATCAATAAATAGCGTCTAGTGTGTGTTTAATGTGTCGCTGGAGCTCCTCACGATCATCTCTTCATACTAGTTCATGTATAGCATCAAATAAACATGAATGAACATCAGAAGGAATGTTGTTTCAAGACGTGAGGACACACAATTTATCAAGTTCAAGTTCACCAACGTTAATCTACTGACTCCCCTGACCGCTTTGAGGGACAAAATGGCAGATTCTGGGGTTATGATTGGTCAGATCGCCTGTCAATCAAACTCCCAGCGACGGGTCAGTTGCATTTATTTCCATCAAGAGATGCATCAGTTTTTGATCAGATGCTGTGGGTCTGTTTTTAGTGATAGTCACATGACTTGTGGCTGGTCTGTGTGTGCAATTCCACAAACCTGTAGACCTTCAGTATACAAGCAGAGGACTTTTATAGAAGGGAAAAAACGTATAGCAAATAACTATGAATAATTAACTGCCAATGTGAGAATAACACGCAATCAATAGGAAAGTAACTGTAGTCTGAGGATTTAAAAATGGAATATAATCTAATCAAGCGCTTCATTTTTGGAATCTTTGTAATAATCTTTTTGTATACAAAAAAAATCTTGCGTTTTTTTTTCTTCTCTTTTTTGTTGCCATTTTGTTCTTTTAACATTTGATAGTACGGTTTCATTTTTTTATTTTTGTTTTATATAAAGGTTTTGACTTAGGGTATTCTCAATAAAACTGCTTTCGTTAACGATAACTAGACTTGTTTTAAAACAAAGATTTGAATATCTATGCGCTAAGTATATTTTAATACAGCACCTTTCAGTTAATCAATCAAAAACGAGTCTAGAGTAATATTTCTCCGGCATACGCATTCGTCATACATTGTGTTTCATTCGCTCTTGTTAATAGAAGACAAAGAGAGCATCAGTTCTCCTAATTCTTCTTCAGTGGAGCCTGTACACTCTCACCAGTTCTTGTGGCATAAGGAGGTTTGTCTTTGTTTTAGCATGGGAGAGCTATTTGGGTCGGAAGTTATTTTGGGATGCATTGCTAGAAATACCTGTGGGAGTGAGTAATAGTTGGAATGAGACCATCTTTAAGTTAGTTTGTGTTCTCATTTACATATGTTTAGAGCCTGTGCCGTGTTCATTCAAAATCAACGTTTATTTCTGCGTGTGAACGTGCAGATGTCTTCAAAGTCAAAATATACAGTATCTATTTCTCCTGCAAAGGGTTTTGTGCTCAGGGCTTTTTGGTATTTAATCATCTTCTTGTAATTAATCCAATTATGAGTCATTTGAATCGCAGCAGATGTGGCGCCGCGAACTCAAGCAGGTGTGAAAAGATCGTCCTCCCCATCTCAAATCCCAAGGTTTCGCTTTCACTCTTGGCTCGGACTGGCGTATTCATTCCGCGGAGGTTGAAACATTACCCACGTGCCTCGAGAACAATAGGCGGAAGAATGGCTCGGCGTCCTGGCACGTTAATCGCGTACGGGAACAGAGCCGGGTCAGCGCGAGTAGACGGGTCCAAGAGTGGGAGGTTCGAGATGTCTGGACTCCATCTTGCATCCTCCATCCACTCCGAAACAATGCAAAACTTGGCTGTAAATGATTCGCGATAACTCAAAATGGCCACGGTAAGTAGGCTATAGCGGCTCTGTCTTAATGGACTGAACTCGCTGAACTCCGCACGGAAGGGAAGGCGGGGGCTGTCGCACTTCCCTGAGATGGAGGGAGCATGAAAACGGCAGCTCTGTGCTTCCTTGAGGTGTGCGTCCGCTTGCAGTTGGCTCAGCAGATTTGTTCATGTTTATGCCTTGGCGTGTGTGTGTGTGTGTGTGTGTGTGTCAACGGTAGGAGGGAATGAGTTTAACCATGACAACACTTCTTTCCTGTAGGCAGTATGCGATGGATCAAAATAATGTTTTACTGAGAAGAAAGACTCATTCGCGGTTGTCATTGAAGCATTGAAAACAGAAAACGTTTTACCGTCAAGAATGTCAGTCGATTTCTGTTAATCTGCCCATCGCAAATTGCCCAAAAATGGCCGGTTGCACATCTGGATCACACCAACAGATGGATCAAGGCAACGTCTTAAATTCACTTTTGAAAAAAAAGTGTCATAAAAAGCCACAAATACCATTTTTTTTAAACAAATCTATAAATGAATGGTTCACAAGAATGTTTCCATCAGTCATCTGGGGTAGCAAATTCATGAGATTAATATAATTTTTTGCTCCAAAATCACTGTAAAGCCTAAATATGCACGTCATTCGTGTTTGAAATAACTTAACAAAGAGCGAGACACGAAATATATTTGGCTATGTTATAAAGCTCTATTATTATACAGCGTTGCATTATAGATATACGTTATTCTTATAAAAACACCGACATATCCTCACAATCGTGTGTTTCATCAGTCAAAATGTCTCTCTCTGCATGTTATTCGGCTTTAGTGACGTCCATGTAAGGGATTTCCTGGGACGTCATGAGTTTAATACTTCGATGAATCGCTTTTTGCGTCCTCTGACTTTCAAATGAAACGGAAAAATGTGCGTGTGTAACGCTCCATATTGCTAACATCGCCTCGTTTTGTGTAAAAATAGAAATATGATACTAGAGTTACTACTTATTTACTCTCACTTGAGCCATGCAAGGCTGGGTGGGTTACTTTTAAAATGTGTTTCACTACAGATTACAAAATACATGCTTTAAAATGTCATTTTGAACGTATTTCGTTACGTTACTCAAGTTTAGGAACTTAATCTAAATACTTTAGAATACTTTGGAATACTAATAAGTGTGAAACAAACACAAAAAAGGTCATTGTGAGTTTTTATCTCACAATTCTGACTTTTTCCCTCAGAATTGTGTGATATAAAGTTGCAATTGCGAGTTATAAAGTCAGAATTATGAGATATAAACTCGCAATATTGAGAAAAGTCAGAATTATGACATTTAACTCGCATACTAAATTCACAATTGCTAGAAAAAAAGTCAGTATTGCAAGTTCATATCTCCCAATTCTGACTTTATAACTTGCAATTGTGAGTTTAAATCTCGTAATTCAGAGAATTGTGAAATGCAAACTCACAATTGTGAGGGGAAAAAACAAATGTGAGAAAAAGATGCAGTGACGAGTGAATTATAAAATGACTCACAAACAACTATCACAAAACATGAAACTTTTTCAGAGAATCACTAATCGCTGTTTAAATGACATTAAAACTCAAAGTAATCACTTTGGTAATCTAAAACACTTTTCAGATGGAACTGTAATCTGATTACCACCCATTTCAAATGAAATACAGTCACTCAAATTTTGTATTTTAAATACCAAGTTACTTGTATTTCGTTACTCCCCAACCCTGGAGCCATGTTATCTTTCAGTACTTCTACTTGTACTCGAAAGAAATTATTTCCAATTACTTAGTTCTCTTTCCACCACTGGAAATCCCCTGTTAATTATTTATAACTTGCGTGCAAGCGCGCAGCCAAAGAATTTTGTGCAATCACCACATTACACCCCAAAAATCCCTCGTCTTTTGCTCAGAAACTGGCCAAAACGAAAAGCTGCATCAGATTCATCAGAGGCGCTCTGGGAATCTCCCCACACCAGGCCTGTTGCACTGTGTCGAATGTGCGCTGCATAACAACACAATGGCTGGCTGTAGAGGGATGTTCACTGCCAGCTTACCCAACCTGAACCCTTTGATCCTGCCCTTTGTAATGCAAATCAAAAGGAGGAGAGAGTAGGACACCAGGGAGAATCTTCATGATGATACCATGCTTCATGCTGATGTATGCGGTTGTCAATTTCTCACTCAAAATTTGGACTACGCAGTTAATCTGGATGGGTTCGAGAAGCGCACTGACTTGCGCAGGTAAGATCTGTAGCTCTGGTGTATTTGTTGTTATGGGTATTTTTCTTGTTAGAAGTGCTACGATCACAAAACGATTAGTGGTTGACCAATATGGGCTTTAAATGGTTGAATTCATACAATAAAATGCAACTTTTTGTCAAAAGAGACAATGTTATTCAATTCAAATTGTGGATTTACTTTGAAATTATTTTCGCTACAAATTCAATAGCATTTTCTTGTAAAATATACTTCAATAATCTGTTTTATTAACAATCCCCGAAATATCTTTTTTATTATTATTTTTTCTCAGAACATTTTTGGTCAGTAATCCTTAATTAAAAGTAATTTTTGTTAGGCCGCCTCTCCGTAGATATTAAAAAGTCTGTGCACATTTTTTTTTTTTTTTTGTATTTATTTTTTTAATTATTGAATTTATCATTACTGAAATGATTTCATTTGGCAGTGAAATTGCATTTCTTTTCCCAAACAATTATTCCGTAGAAGCACTAACCGCATCGTTCGTAGACCCTCTAAGGAAATGGAATCGCTTAGAGAAATTGGAACTATTCTTTAAAAATTGCAAAATGCACCACGCGTCCTCGGCGAAATTTGGTGGAAATGCGTCGTTGAAGCTGAGATTTGTGGTCATAGATCTACACATCCAAGTTTTCTGAGAAATAATTCCCTTTAGCTCATTAAGCAATGACGTCGGGTTTTTTTCGTACACCCATTATCCATATTTTCCTCCACGCTTTAATGCTTTTGTCTTTGTGGCTCTCGTTATGAGGATTAGGCCCGCTGCCTCGTGCCACAACAGGTCGTCCCGTCCTCGGGGCAGACACCCGCCCCTTGTATGGTAACAAGCTGTTAACCCTCAGTTAAAATGAGCAACACCCCCTTCACTCCCCCGCTATCAATGGATTCACGCTGGGCCTTAATGCTCTATGAGTGCTTTAATGAAAATTGGTGGATCTTGATAAGATTACCTAGCGTTGCCAGACTGCGGCCCGTAAGCAACCCGTAAACGCATAAACAACCAAATCCTGTTAAAGCTAGATAGTGGATCCCGTACCGCGCTCTGGCATTGTCGCTCGGATTATCTCTGGCACCCCGTCCTTTTATTTTCCTTCAAGAAGCATCGCTGCATGGTTCAAGCATTCAAATCAATGAAAAATATATTGGATTGACTTTGAGGCACCACCGCTAATGTTTCTGCTTTTGTAAATCCTGATTTAGCCCTCGCACAATTTCCGTGGATTAATACGACGTGCTGATATCAAGGCGCCTACTCCCTTTTAGCTTCCACTCGAATCGTTGCGAGGGAAAATGTCAACACTAATTCATATTCAAATGAACTCCCTCTGACAATTAGAGTAACAAAGGCCTTGACGCATAGAGCGAACACGGAGAGAACACTGGCGAGGTGCTGGGTTGCGGAGCGCACAAAGCGCTATTGCACGCCTGACATAGTTTTGCTGATGAAGCGTCTGACTGGGGCTCTGTACCCATGCGGTGACCTCTAACCTGGGGGTTTAAACAAGCCACTATATTGGCACTATTACCGTTTTGTGCTGAACTGCCTGAAACAATGGAAAGTCGCTAGCGCTGCCTCGGTGCCATAGAAATCAGCTGAACTTGCAGTCGGAGTTATCGACAGCTCAATGCACAAACTAGACCATGACTGAACGGAGACTTCACAAACAAGTGACTCTTATGAGCCGATTCTTTTTTTAGTGAATCAAAAACATGCAGCGCAACCAGAGCAGTCCCAAATCGCAAAGTCACATGGGAGCTGGTTCTTAGTAGTGAATCAGAAACATACAGCCTGACCAATGTAATCTGAGTCATGAACAAGTGATTCTTATGAACCGGTTCTTTTTAGTGAATCATAAACATACAGTGTGACAAATGTAGTCTGATTCATGAACAATGATTCTTTTGAACCGGTTCTTTTTAGTGAATCAGAAACATACAGCCTGACCAATGTAATCTGAGTCATGAACAAGTGATTCTTATGAAACGGTTCTTTTTAGTGAATCAGAAACATACAGTGTGACCAATGTAGTCTGATTCATGAACAATGATTCTTATGAAACGGTTCTTTTTAGTGAATCATAAACATACTGTGTGACAAATGTAGTCTGATTCATGAACAATGATTCTTATGAAACGGTTATTTTTAGTGAATCAGAAACATACAGCCTGACCAATGTAATCTGAGTCATGAACAAGTGATTCTTATGAACCGGTTCTTTTTAGTGAATCATAAACATACAGTGTGACAAATGTAGTCTGATTCATGAACAATGATTCTTTTGAACCGGTTCTTTTTAGTGAATCAGAAACATACAGCCTGACCAATGTAATCTGAGTCATGAACAAGTGATTCTTATAAAACGGTTCTTTTTAGTGAATCAGAAACATACAGTGTGACCAATGTAGTCTGATTCATGAACAATGATTCTTATGAAACGGTTCTTTTTAGTGAATCATAAACATACAGTGTGACAAATGTAGTCTGATTCATGAACAATGATTCTTATGAACCGGTTATTTTTAGTGAATCAGAAACATACAGCCTGACCAATGTAATCTCAGTCATGAACAAGTGATTCTTATGAACCGGTTCTTTTTAGTGAATCAGAAACATACAGTGTGACAAATGTAGTCTGATTCATGAACAAGTGATTCTTATGAAACGGTTCTTTTAAGTGAATCAGAAACATACAGTGTGACAAATGTAGTCTGATTCATGAACAATGATTCTTATGAAACGGTTCTTTTTAGTGAATCATAAACATACAGTGTGACAAATGTAGTCTGATTCATGAACAATGATTCTTATGAACCGGTTATTTTTAGTGAATCAGAAACATACAGCCTGACCAATGTAATCTCAGTCATGAACAAGTGATTCTTATGAACCGGTTCTTTTTAGTGAATCAGAAACATACAGTGTGACAAATGTAGTCTGAGTCATGAACAAGTGATTCTTATGAAACGGTTCTTTTTAGTGAATCAGAAACATACAGTGTGACCAATGTAGTCTGAGTCATGAACAAGTGATTCTCATGAACCGGATATTTTTAGTGAATCAGAAACATACAGTGTGACAAATGTAGTCTGATTCATGAACAATGATTCTTATGACCCGGTTATTTTTAGTGAATCAGAAACATACAGTGTGACCAATGTAGTCTGATTCATGAACAATGATTCTTATGAACCGGTTCTTTTTAGTGAATCATAAACATACAGTGTGACAAATGTAGTCTGATTCATGAACAATGATTCTTATGACCCGGTTATTTTTAGTGAATCAGAAACATACAGTGTGACCAATGTAGTCTGATTCATGAACAATGATTCTTATGAACCGGTTCTTTTTAGTGAATCATAAACATACAGTGTGACAAATGTAGTCTGATTCATGAACAATGATTCTTATGAACCGGTTATTTTTAGTGAATCAGAAACATACAGTGTGACAAATGTAATCTGAGTCATGAACAAGTGATTCTCATGAAACGGTTCTTTTTAGTGAATCAGAAACATACAGTGTGACCAATGTAGTCTGATTCATGAACAAGTGATTCTTATGAACCGGTTCTTGGTAGTGAATCAGAAACGGTCAGCACTACAAGTGTAATGAACGTGAAAGTGGCGTGAAGGCCAAGTATGATAACCCATACTCAGAATTTGTACCTTGCATTTAACCCATCCAAGTTAGTGCAAACACATGAGTAGTTAGTAGTAATGAGTAATGAGTAGTTACCACACACACACACACACGCCATTTTGCTGTGGCGCCCGGGGAGTGATTGTGGGGATTAGATGCTTTGCTCAAGAGCACCTCAGTCATTGGTATTGAGAATCGAACCCTCAGCCTTCGGGTTACGAGTCTGACTCTAACCAATAGAACCACGACTGTATGTGTGTGTGTGTGTGTATAATATATATATATATATATATATATATATATATATATATATATATATATATATATATGTGTATGTATATTTTATATAATATATATACATGCATGTACACACATTATATATATATATTTTTTATATATTTTTATGTATATTTAATTATATATATATATATATACATACATATACACACACACATATATATATTTTTTATATGTATATTATATATATATATATATACACACACACTATATATATATATTTGTGTGTGTGTTTGATTTCTACATTTTACTGGTTTTAGTATATTGAGTTATACATTTATATTTTTCTAAGTTTATATGCTGTATGAAATGCAAAACGCTGTTGCGTGCAGTAGTAGTCACACCATAGACTAGAAATAACGGTGAATGCACATTTTTTGCATGCACCTCCTTCCTCCCACAGTAAAACTCGCTTTAAATGGTCTTGTGCTGATTGATCCACACACATCAGAAGGGCTGGTTTATTGCTAATTACATTGCCTTTCCCCCTTAAGTGCGAGCATAAGATTAGCGCTACAGCTCAGGAGGGACAGGAACACTTGGAGCGCTTCATTTGCCTCCGGCTTGTAAAAATGTGCCAGCGCCTTTGTGCGAGAGTGTGATTTCTTAATTGGCGTTATGTCATATCTGCTATATTGCCGGCGCCCGGTTTATCAGGCCCAAAACGCATGCTACTCTATACCTTTCGCACCTTTAAAAGAGCTACGGCAAGCATCTCTGCTAAAACCTGGAACTGAAAAGATTCTGTTTGCAAAGGTACCTTGATAAGCACTTGCATAATTAAGTCATTATCCTCCTGCTCCCGTTATATGTGATGCCGCTGTTTACCGTGTTTGGGAAAGGACAGGTCCATATATCAACAAGGAGATGACAAACATTTACATCTTTAGTGGAGGCCATTGTTTTGTCTCTCGCTGCACACGCTCCTGTTAATGTTTATGTCAACAGGGCTCTTCAGGATCCATTTCACGAGTGCCAGCTTTGCCTTTATGGTTACTTAAAGGTGTCAGGAGGCATTAGCCTACATTCAGCTAACGGCTGCATTCAGATAATGTGAGAGTTTGTATACTTAGATCAATGTCATTTCTTTGAAAATGTCTGCAGGGATGCTTAGGAACTACTCTGGGTAATAATTTAATGCTTTGTTCTTGTTAATTTGAGGTTCACAGTGTCGAGCAAGACCAGAAATGTACTCAAGTACACAAATGCAGACCCTTGGTTAACACATTAAAAGTGCCTAATCTCGATGTACTGCATGCATTTGTGGCAGTAGCATACTTTTATTAGGGGGTTAGTTATTTTCAAATAGATTTTCGTTGATAGCTGGCCACTTTGCAGGATTGAATTTAATAGTTTATTATATTAGACGCTTTTTTAAAAGACTACAACGGAAAAAAAATGTATCTACTAAGAGCAATGTAGGGTCAAAAAAATAGATTCTTCGATATATATCGATACTGAAATTTCTGAAACTCTTCCAATCTTCACACCAGCTGCTCAGAGAGTCGACACACAAACCCGTCTCCCCTCACTCACTCGTTTCATTTGAATTCGAATTGAATTTCGGCGTTGGGATTGCGCATAATTTTACTCATTCCCGCAGATTTTGTTCTCACACCCAAAGTGCGGCACATAAAGCCTCCTCTAAAGTTCTAAATTAAGTGCTTTTTCACTGCTTATTGCTCTTAAACAGTCAAATACTCACAAAATAATGTGAAAATGCCAGTCTTGGTGAGTACTCACGCAAACACAGTCAGTGATGTTTGAAGTGAATGTAAACAGTTGAGAAAGAAAACGCATGTGTAACAGTATAATGGATCCGTGCGTCAGCTCTTAAAGTGACAGCAGCCTAATAAACCTGCTGCCAATTTTTACCCTTGGTATTGGCTTCTTACAAGGATACTTGCCAATATGGGCATTTTGACACAATTCTGTCAGAATTTATCTGTTCACTTCTGCTTCAGAGTTGCTGTAAAGGGTGTTATTCTTATATGAAAAGAATGGAGCGTGCAAGGTGGAGCCACCGTGGATCAAACTTGTTGGTCCAGCACATCCTACAGATGCTCAATTGGATTGAGATCTGATGAATTTGGAGGCCAGGGCAATACCTTGAACTTTCCATCATGTTCCTCAAATTAGACCTGGTCAAAGTGTGCAGTGTGGCAGGTGCATTATCCTGCTGAAAGAGGCCACCAGGGAACACCATGGGGTATACCTGATCTGGAACAGTGTTTGCATGTCAACAAGATTTGCCAGACCTAGGTTTTCCCAACAGAACATTGCTCAGAGCATGACGCTCTCTCAACCGGCTTGTCATCCCGCAGTGCAACCAACACTTCAGCACAATGTCTGTTGGCTCGGACCAGACAGGATAGCCTTCGTTGCCCTCGTGTGTCGATGGGCACCCAACACCGTGTCGCCAGTTTGTGGTTTGTCCCTCCACAGACCACTGTTGGTAAATTCTCACCACTGCTGACCGAGAGCAACACACAAGCCTTGACGTTTCAGAAATACTCTCCCGGCCCTTGTCAGAAGTCATTCAGGTCTTTATTCCTGCCCATTTGTCTTGCATCCAACGTGTCGATTACAAGAACTGGTTGTTTGCTTACCATCTAATCTGCTCGGACCTCAATACGTGGCCTTATATGGAGATGATCAATGACCAACGCTTCACCTGTGACTGGTCAAAATGTTTTGGCTCATAAGTGTGTATATATCCTACCTCAAAAAGTAGAACAACGGCAAGGTCATGGGTTCAATTCCCATTGTTGATTCGAATATCAAACCACTCCTACTGCACGTGCCGCAACAGACTTTTACAAATGGTGGTAGAAATAAAATCAGCAAATCAGCGTGTTCAGCATCTAAAAAAGTTCCTGACCCCTTGAAAAAGTGGGAACTCTGGAACTCTGAACTTCATTTAGACCCTAGTTCCTGCGGTCGAGTACCAACCCAAAGTCTCTAGTTCCTGAGGGAAGTTCCTCAAGTGGAAATGCGGCTTTAGTTGCTTTGGATAATAAAAAAAAAAGTCAAGTCAAAAACCCCATTTTCAAGGATACATGGATGGATATATGGAAAACAATTGGTCATACCCTCGGAATAAATGGTGAGTATTCACGATATCAGGCTAGCAACAAATAAATGACCCCGGATATCCAGTGCCAGTTTCGACAACATTATCTTTTGAAGTCGCAGAGATGTATATATTGACTTTGCCAGCTAAATTCACTCTCAGATTAGATCGATTACACTAGCTCTTCACTCGAGACATAGCATGCTGAGAACATCTGCTGGTTAAAGCCGTGTAAATGCAACAAGAACCGCAAAAACCTTGTCGTACACATTTTGAAAGCGCAGCGCGTGAGCTTAGAGTAAACTGACCGTTATCGTTCGTGGGTGCGGATGCAATTATAGTTAATGTTATATTCTGTATAGTAATTGTTCTTGCAGCGATTTAATCTGTTCATGTAAACGATTTCAACCCACTGTCTTAGTAGTTTGAGTCTAGTCGTCTGGCTCTTGCAACCCTTCAGTTGTGTTTGCCCGACACCGTGTGATCGTGTGTGTCTGCACGCGTCCCGCAGACGAGATTGTGGGTTATTTTTAGGCGCTGCCTGGCGAGGCTGTAAATGGGAGGCAGGGCGAGTTTTGAGGGCCACTGTTGATGAGATCACACATGGCCCCATCATTCCCCCCGTCCTATCGATCGACCGCGGCCTGAAGGGGGATTGTGTCTCAGGGTGCCGCCAGCTGGCCAGTCCCTTCCTGAATCAAAGCACTGGCAGGTGGTCATTTGTGGTCTCCTCTCCCCTCAGCCCAAGTCTTACATTACAGATCAATGACTGATCAGAGAACAGGCTGGATGAGTTTCACTTCTAAGCCCATCCGTCAGGAGGGTGTCATTGGAGTAAGGAGATAGCTGCAGTCGGTGTGTATATCTAACGGTGCCTGGTCTTTTAAAAAGCTTTTTGGAAGGGTTTCTTTGTTATGTCAGATGGCTAATCAGCTTGCGTGTGTTTTGCCAGCAGTACATCAAACATTTGGGATGGTCAGAATAGCAACAAATATTATTTGCGTTACTCATTTAGCATTTACTGTGAGGAATGATGTTCCTTGAATAAGTAAATAAACAAAATAGAAATTCCCCTTTGGATATAAACGTGAATAATAATAATAAAAAGTCTCTTCTGTTTACCAAGGCTGCATTTATTTGATCGTCAAAACAGTAATATTGTGAAATATTACAATTTAAAATTGTTCTATTGTAATATGTTTTAAAATATATATTTATCCAGAGATCAAAGCTGAACTTTCAGCATCATTACTCCAGTCTTCAGCGTCACATGATCCTTCAGAAATCGCTCTAATAAATTCTAAACTCTAGTAACATTTGTGGAAACCATGATACATTAGATCAGTGTTTCTCAAACTTTTTCAGTCCAAGGACCACTTTTATTTTCCAATTTTTTTCTGAGGACCACCGAACAGAATCCCACTCGAACACGACCCCCCAAAAACAACAAAATAGGAAGGATGAACTAAATTTAAGTTTAATGTGCAACTGTTTCAAGTCAAAAACTAATTGTTCAAACACAAATGCAATGATGTGATCCATTTTTTCGTTATTAAAACACAATGACGTCACCCCCCCCCCCCCCCCCCCCCTTTATCTCGCAGAAGGATGTTTTCAAACTCTCAACTGTAGGGGTGGGAATCGCCAGAGGCCCAACGATACGATATTATCATGTTACTAATGTTCCTATACAATATTATTGTCATTTTAAACATATTGCGATATTATGCGACCTATTGCAATTTATTACCAAATCATGTCCCCAAAGGAAAGCTTTGTCAACATCTGTTTTATCTAATGGGATTTTCAAGCTGACTAACGCTTTCTTGAAAACCTGTTATAAATGTTGTATGCACCTGGCAAACTCAACTATCTGTATGATAGTCTAGTCCACCTTAATTCACCCTTTGCTGGGAGTTTGATTGACAGGCGATCTGACCAATCATAACGCAGAATCCGCCATTTTGTCCAGCAAACAAACCAGACAGGAGAGTTAGCAGATTCACTTCGGTGGACTAGAATTTGAAAAAGGGTGTATTGGTGTTTTTCCGCCGTTGAAACAACATTCCTTCTGATTCTTATGTTCATTCAGGTTTATTTTGTGCAATAACTAGGAAGAGATGACACGTTGCTTTTTCAAATGCACGTTATAAGCGACTCGCAGCACTTTCAGATGGAGCATTTACGACGGATCACAGAGCCGTGCTTCACTGAGAAGCTGCGCATAAAAAATAATAGTAGCCTTTGCGATTTCGTAATCGCTCTGAGCCAAATCGGTTTAAGCGCGATTTCATGTTAATCGACCCTTCGCCGGCAGTTTAATTGGCGATCTGACCAATCATAACCCCGTATCGGCCATTTTGTCCGACAAAGCGGTCAGGGGAGTTAGTAGATTAACGTTGGTGAACTTGTAAAATTGTGTGTCCTCACGTCTTGAAACAACATTCCTTCTGATGTTCATTCATGTTTATTTGATGCTATAAATGAACTAGTATGAAGAGATACAGCGACACATTAAAGAGACACTATACGCTATTTATTGATTAAAGTTCTTTAAAAAATTACAATATTTGAAATATGATGTGTGGTATAAGAGTGGCACGGCTTGACAGTAACTAAAGGGGGCGGGTCTTTGCGAACGGTCAATTGCGATTTATCTAATAATAAATATTTTCAGTTCTACAGTTTATACTGTATTTTTGACCAAATGAATGCAGCCTAATAAAATAAGAGTCACCGTCACGATTTACGCAAACACGTGTCGCCACCTACTGGTTTTGAATTGAGCTCTTAAATAGGCACTTTGCATTCAATACTGTGTCCCTCACTGTAAAAAAATATTATTTTTTTCTTTTATAAAATCCACTTAGATAATTAATGTGGTTCAGATAACATAATATTTTGAGTTTTGTGTTCACGAAACCAATCGCCTTCATTGTATTAACTCAAATTTTTAATTTCAGTGAACTCAAAATTTCAAGGCAACCAGGTAACGTACTTTTTTTAAGTTAAACCAACTAGCACCTACTCTATCCCGTGCTTTATTTCCCATCAGACTGCCAATCGGTTCAAGTGAAAATGTCTCATTCTAAATCGTCACTCTTTAAGTGCACATGCTCTTGAACGAAGCCCGATACGGAAACATCACATATCCCGAGAAATTGGAAATCCAGTGACCAGCTGCAGAGAAAGAATTATTTCTGCAAGCACGTTTTCCCCTTTCAGACCTTTTGACAAATGTAACGGGACAGCGTTCAACAACCTGACCTGACAAATAACCCTTCGGTTCCCGTGTTTTCAGAGAGCCGGTCGCCTCTCCGCCGCCGACGGCCTTTAGCTGGGGACAGCTGATGCTAAATCATCCCCCAAAAATTAATAGAGCATTTCTCTGTCAACTTGCTTAACAGCTGTTTGCATTCGGTCTGGATATCGGCTGTGCTTCTCTTCCACGGGCTCCTCATTCATTTTTATAACCAGCTTGTTTTATTAGCTTTGTCTGCTTGAGGGAGGCAGCGCTTCGATGTTAATTGGCGCGCCGCGTGACGCTATCCCCGCTGAGCGTCACGGTGCGAGAGGAAGATTGCATGGCTCCTTTCTCAAATCAGATCATCCTATATTAAACATAATATAGTGCAAGCGATAGCCGGTCTTATGGCGCTCGCCCGTTGCTCCGTTCATGCCAGATATACGGCGGCGTCGCGATGCTTTCGATGGCTAGAGGGCGTGCTGAGACGCAAGAGGAAGTGACATGTTGTCACAGGTGCACAGATGCAGAAAAGATAATTGCACAGCGGGTTCGACTATGAGAGACAGACGTGTCAACATCGCCGTCGCGAGCCAGGTTCGTCACTTTACAGACGATAGATCGCCGCGGCGAGGAACAGGTCACAAATCGGCTCAGATGGACAGGCTTCTTGAAAAAGGCCCCTACGTGACTGACAGCGAAGGGCCTCGTGTTTCTCGCTCTCATACTCTCAGCTGCGCTCGCTGCGGGGCACGTCACAGATGACTCACTTTATCAGTTCCGAGCTCTCGATGTTTGACAGTCGCTCCTTCCACGACGCGGTGCGAGATGCCGGCAGGAGGTCTTCACTCGCTCGCTTTCAGTGACATTAGATACTGTTACATACGTGCACACTTTATAAGAGCTGAAAATGGGATTTGTTTGTGTACTGTTTGTTTACCGTATATCCTAACTCGCTTCAGCCGAATCAAAAGACGCTCTTAGGTTTCATCGTGGCTAGTTAGGAGGACTCAGTGTTTTTGTCATTAGTAGTGGTTGTCACTGGGGATGTTCATTTTGACTGCTTAAATACTGAACGCTAGAGTTCTGTCTGCGCTATTTTTAAATTGCCTGTCAATGTACATATGCATCACAACTACATGTTTTACCATTGCATCACGTCTTGCCATTTTTATAAGCATTCCGTGCCTTGAATGTTGCATTTTTAAGACAGCATGTCAAGTGGAAATAGAGCTCAGGCGTCTAAGACATGTTTATAACTGTCTAGTGTGTTTTTTTGTTTTTTTTTTTAAAGCGAAGAACGTGTGGACCAATTCTAACAGAGACACCAAGTCAAAAATGAAAAGTCTGTGACCTTTCAAAATTTATTAATGATCAATTGCTCTGGTACAGATGCCCATCTTTAGTTGTGGGACATTATTCGAGGCCGTTATTTTCGCCTGGGTAAATAGACATTGATGCATGTCTCGGACCTAAATCTGTTTCACAAATATTTTTTAAAGCAGAAATGTTGTATACTTTAATAGCATTTTATTTTTCCAGTATTCAAAACAAAATCTGTAATTATTTCATTATTATTATATTATTATTATTATTATTATTATTATATGAATATTTTACTACTAAAATATTATGAATACTATTCATAATATTTATAATTGTTATTATTATTAATAAAGTAGTTGTAGTACAATATTATTTATGTAGTAGTAGTAATAATAATAATAACAAATTTATTATTAGCATTATTATTAGTATTATTATATGAATTATATACTACAAATAATAATAATTAATCATCATCATCATCATATTAAAATGTATTAGTGTGGTGTTGTTGATATTTTATTAATGAAAATTAATTAAAAAAAATAATTGAATCATTTAATCTAATACTACTACTAATAATAATAATACTAATAATTATTATTATTATTAAATGAATAATATACTACTATCAATACTATTCATATTGATATTTGTAATAGTTATTTTTATTATATGAATAGTACACAACTATTAAATTAATAATGACAAAAATAATATTAATAATCATAATATTAATATGTATAATTAATCTTATTATTGACATTTTATTATTGATAATGTTATTTATCATGACTGTTGACTAATTTGATTTAATAATAATTACTACTACTACCAATAATAATAATAATAATAATAATAATTATTATTATTATTATTGATTTAGTAGTTGTACATTTTTCATTTATTATTATTATTATTAATGTTATTATTTTTATTATTGATTTAGTAGTAGTACATTATTCATATACTATTATTGTTATTATTATTGCATTACTCCATTGCATATTATTATTATTATTGTTATTGTTATTATTATTATTATTATTATTATTGATTTAGTAGTAGTACATTATTCATATACTATTATTGTTATTATTATTGCATTACTCCATTGCATATTATTATTATTATTATTGTTATTATTATTATTATTATTTTTATTATTGATTTAGTAGTAGTACATTATTCATATACTATTATTGTTATTATTATTGCATTACGCCATTGCATATTATTATTATTATTATTGATTTAGTAGTTGTACATTATTCATATACTATTATTGTTATTATTGCATTACTCCATTGCATATTATTATTATTATTATTATTGTTATTATTATTATTATTATTTTTATTATTGATTTAGTAGTTGTACATTATTCATATACTATTATTGTTATTATTGCATTACTCCATTGCATATTATTATTATTATTATTATTATTATTATTATTGATTTAGTAGTTGTACATTATTCATATACTATTATTGTTATTATTGCATTACTCCATTGCATATTATTATTATTATTATTGTTATTATTATTATTATTATTGTTATTATTGATTTAGTAGTAGTA
>CM074293.1:3240000-3302500 GCA_037194245.1 Opsariichthys bidens
TTATATAAAGTCAGAATTGTGATATAAAGTCAGAATTGTGTTATATAAAGTCAGAATTGTGATATAAAGTCAGAATTGTGTGATATAAAGTCAGAATTGTGTTATATAAAGTCAGAATTGTGATATAAAGTCAGAATTGTGTGATATAAAGTCAGAATTGCAAGTTATAAAGTCAGAATTGCAAGTTATAAAGTCAGAATTGTAAGATATAAAGTCAGAATTGTGAGATATAAAGTCGGAATTGTGAGATATAAAGTCAGAATTGCGAGATAAAAAGTCAGAATTGTTATAAAGTCAGAATTGTGAGTTATAAAGTCAGAATTACAAGTTATAAAGTCAGAATTGTGAGATATAAAGTGAGAATTGTTATAAAGTCAGAATTGTTATAAAGTCGGAATTGCGAGATATAAAGTCAGAATTACAAGTTATAAAGTCAGAATTGAGTTATATAAAGTCAGAATTGTGATATAAAGTCAGAATTGTGTTATATAAAGTCAGAATTGTGATATAAAGTCAGAATTGCGTGATATAAAGTCAGAATTGTGTGATATAAAGTCAGAATTGTGATATAAAGTCAGAATTGCGTGATATAAAGTCAGAACTGAGTTATAAAATCATGATTGAGTTATAAAGTCATGATTGCGAGATATAAAGTCAGAATTGAGTTTTAAAGTCAGAATTGTTATAAAGTCAGAATTGCGAGATATAAAGTCAGAATTGAGTTTTAAAGTCAGAATTGTTATAAAGTCAGAATTGGGTGATATAAAGTCAGAATTGCGAGATATAAAGTCAGAATTGTGATATAAAGTCAGAATTGTGAGTTATAAAGTCAGAATTGTGAGATATAAAGTCAGAATTGTGAGTTATAAAGTCAGAATTGTGAGTTATAAAGTCAGAATTGTGAGATATAAAGTCAGAATTGTGAGATATAAAGTCAGAATTGTGAGATATAAAGTCAGAATTGTGAGATATAAAGTCAGAATTGCGAGATATAAAGTCAGAATTGTTATAAAGTCAGAATTGCGAGTTATAAAGTCAGAATTACAAGTTATAAAGTCAGAATTGTGTTATATAAAGTCAGAATTGTGATATAAAGTCATGATTGCGAGATATAAAGTCAGAATTGAGTTTTAAAGTCAGAATTGCTATAAAGTCAGAATTGCGAGATATAAAGTCAGAATTGCGAGATATAAAGTCAGAATTGTGAGTTATAAAGTCAGAATTGTGAGATATATAGTCAGAATTGTTATAAAGTCAGAATTGCGAGTTATAAAGTCAGAATTACAAGTTATAAAGTCAGAATTGTGTTATATAAAGTCAGAATTGTGATATAAAGTCATGATTGCGAGATATAAAGTCAGAATTGAGTTTTAAAGTCAGAATTGTTATAAAGTCAGAATTGGGTGATATAAAGTCAGAATTGTTATAAAGTCAGAATTGTTATAAAGTCGGAATTGCGAGATATAAAGTCAGAATTACAAGTTATAAAGTCAGAATTGAGTTATATAAAGTCAGAATTGTGATATAAAGTCAGAATTGTGTTATATAAAGTCAGAATTGTGATATAAAGTCAGAATTGCGTGATATAAAGTCAGAATTGTGTGATATAAAGTCAGAATTGTGATATAAAGTCAGAATTGCGTGATATAAAGTCAGAACTGAGTTATAAAATCATGATTGAGTTATAAAGTCATGATTGCGAGATATAAAGTCAGAATTGAGTTTTAAAGTCAGAATTGTTATAAAGTCAGAATTGCGAGATATAAAGTCAGAATTGAGTTTTAAAGTCAGAATTGTTATAAAGTCAGAATTGGGTGATATAAAGTCAGAATTGCGAGATATAAAGTCAGAATTGTGATATAAAGTCAGAATTGTGAGTTATAAAGTCAGAATTGTGAGATATAAAGTCAGAATTGTGAGTTATAAAGTCAGAATTGTGAGTTATAAAGTCAGAATTGTGAGATATAAAGTCAGAATTGTGAGATATAAAGTCAGAATTGTGAGATATAAAGTCAGAATTGTGAGATATAAAGTCAGAATTGCGAGATATAAAGTCAGAATTGTTATAAAGTCAGAATTGCGAGTTATAAAGTCAGAATTACAAGTTATAAAGTCAGAATTGTGTTATATAAAGTCAGAATTGTGATATAAAGTCATGATTGCGAGATATAAAGTCAGAATTGAGTTTTAAAGTCAGAATTGCTATAAAGTCAGAATTGCGAGATATAAAGTCAGAATTGCGAGATATAAAGTCAGAATTGTGAGTTATAAAGTCAGAATTGTGAGATATATAGTCAGAATTGTTATAAAGTCAGAATTGCGAGTTATAAAGTCAGAATTACAAGTTATAAAGTCAGAATTGTGTTATATAAAGTCAGAATTGTGATATAAAGTCATGATTGCGAGATATAAAGTCAGAATTGAGTTTTAAAGTCAGAATTGTTATAAAGTCAGAATTGGGTGATATAAAGTCAGAATTGCGAGATATAAAGTCAGAATTGTGATATAAAGTCAGAATTGTGAGTTATAAAGTCAGAATTGTGAGTTATAAAGTCAGAATTGTGAGATATAAAGTCAGAATTGTGAGATATAAAGTCAGAATTGTGAGATATAAAGTCAGAATTGTGAGATATAAAGTCAGAATTGAGTTATAAAGTCAGAATTGCGAGATATAAAGTCAGAATTACATGATATGAAGTCATAATTGCGAGTTATAAACTCATAATTCTGACTTCATAACACGCAATTGTGAGTTTATATATAAAAGAAAGTCGCAATTATCTTATTTATTTATTGATTTTTATTTAGTGGTGGAAACCAGCTTCCAGACTTTCTTGATTGTGTGTCCAAGAAAGGAAAATCATTTGAAGTTTTCAGGTCAATAAAATGCCTAAATCTTTTTCTGCAGACATGCTTGGAGTTGGAACGATATCTGCAGACGGAACCCAAGCGGCTGTCTGACCTTTTCGATGAAGAACTGGACGGCCTCCTTACCCCCTCCTTCATGAAGGAAGACGGCGACGAAGACCTGTTGGACCCCCTCCTTCCCAGCCTAAACAACCCCCCAAGTCCTCCTCCTCCTCCTCCTCACCTCACCCCACGCAAAGAAAACCGTCTCCTCCGCTTCCTCTACTGTGACCTCTCCGGACATCACCTTAGGGGTCAACGCAGCCCAGCTGAACGCCGTCACCTCTCTCACGCCTCCCTCATCTCCAGAACTGGGCCGTCACTTAGTCAAACCCACCCACACACTTAGTGCCTCGCCCGACGGGACTCTCACGCTCAAGCTAGTGGCCCGAAAGGTGGGCTTGAGCTCTGCCAAGCTCGTGGCGGCTCACCCGGTGCCGCTCTCTCCCCAGCATGGCAGCAGCGGCGCACAGAGCGACGGGGAACAGGGTGGCACCTTCGCCATGGGGGCTGGCGAGATGGCAGAGAACAAGAAGAGGGTCCATCGCTGCCAATTCAACGGCTGTCGGAAAGTCTACACCAAGAGTTCACATCTGAAGGCACATCAGAGGACACATACAGGTAAGCGTGTATATTTGCATTAGACATGGCTGTGTGAGATTCTCCAGCTTTGTTGTTGTTGTTGAGCTGTTAAAGCTCCGCCCTCTTCTGGAGCAGCAGCTCATTTGCATTTAAAGGGACACACTCAAAAATGCCGTGTTTTTGCTCCTCACACCCAAATAGGGGCAAATTTGACAAGCGATAATAAATGATCTGTGGGGGATTTTGAGCTGAAACTTCACAGACACATTCTGGAGACACCAGAGACTTGTGAGAGGGGCATTAACATTAGTTTATTCATTAGTGAACATAAACTGACAATGAAGTACTTCTAAAGCATTTATTAATATTAGCTCATGTTAATTTCAGGATTTAGTAATACATTATTAAGATCAATAGTTGTTACTGTATTATTTAACGGTCCTGAGGTAACATGAACTAACAGTGATCAGTTGTATTTTTTAACTAAACATTAACAAAGAATAATAACTTCTATAACGTTAATGTTTAACGCGTTAACTAACATTAACTAATGAGACCTTAATGTAAAGTGTTATCTATTCTTCTTTTGAATTCTTTTGCACTTTAATTTATTTAAAATATACATTTTTGTGAATTGTTTTTTTGCTTAAATGTGTCGTTCTTGTTATAATAAATTATTAAACCTTAACTTATTTCAATACTGTGATAATACCGTGATAAAAGCTTGAGCTATTATCGCAACATGAAAATTTGATACGTCACATGCCTAATTTGTATATTCACGATTTATTTGCATTGATTATTCTGTTGATATTTTGCCGTTTTTCAGTGACTTTTTATGCAGTAGGTGTTGACAACTGGTTGTCTTTGAATGAATCAGTGAATCATTCACTTAACTGACTCATTCAAAGACACTTCATTCATTCATTATATGAATGAGTCATTGAATCATTCATTCAACCGATTTGTTCAGAAACATTGTATTTATGAGTAAGTCATTGCATCATCATTATTTTAATTTGTTCTGAAATACTTATTCATTCAGGGACAATACAAGTGACTATTTATGAGTCATTGAATCATTCATTCAACCTATTTGTTCTGAAACATTGTATTTATGAGTAACTCATTGCATCATCATTATTTTAATTTGTTCTGAAATACTTATTCATTCAGGGACAATACAAATGACTATTTATGAGTCATTGAATCATTCATTCAACCGATTTGTTCAGAAAAACTATTTATGAGTAAGTCATTGCATCATCATTATTTTAATTTGTTCTGAAATACTTATTCATTCAGGGACAATACAAATGACTATTTATGAGTCATTGAATCATTCATTCAACCCATTTGTTCAGAAACACCATGTATGGGTCGGTCATTGAATCATCATTGTGTGAATTGATTTGTTCTGAAACACTGATTCATTCAGGGACAATACAAGTGACTATTTATCATTGAGTCGTTGAATCATTCACTCTAACAATACATTATAGTATTTTCAACTAATAACAATAATGATTTGAATTATGCTGAATTTTGTTTTATTACAGTTATAGTTACGTTAACGAGGTAGACAAGTGAGAGATCCAAGACACATCATAGCATAACAACCGCATAGCAACACCCTGGCATCATTTATTTCATGCGGTTAATTTAATTAAACAAAATTAATTTATAAAAATTTAAATAAACACTTAACCTGCTCTTACAGCAGTGGCATGCTATATAAATTCAGAAATATTCAGTCAGTTCCCCCACATTTATTATTAATTTTCATATTTCGCGCGATCAATCTTATTTTACACAATAAGTGACGAGCTGATGTAATTAATGGCGCTTCGCCGTCGCCATGGCAGCGTGCCTGTCCAGCCCCCTCGGCGGCAAACATTTTCTCAAGGTTGCGACAGTACTTCCTCAGCAGATTCGAATGGTGCAGGAAACGGCCATAATTCTCTGTCTCTTCGATCTCAATCCAAAAGCACTCAGACTGCTGTCCCAAAGCTGTCCGTGGAGTGAATAACTGCCTCATGATGGATGGACCGGCTGGAATGAGACGTACTCGCCTGTATATTTCCTTACGTCTGCTGCACGCCTGTTAACACACCAGGGCAAAATCCCTAAGTCTCGAAACCAGAACATGCCACATGTTAATGGCTCCTTTCTGATGCATTAGAAAGTATTTTAGACATACACAGACATGAGGATCGACAGTAAAGAATACCAGGGCGCCTTGTCAAGGACTGAAAAGGACACAAAAAAGCACCATAAAAGTATTTCATATGACTTGTGCACTTTCTGAAGTCATACAGTAGCTTTAAGGAACTATTCTCTGGATATCTTGCCCTCCACTGTAGCCCTTAAATATAATTTTTTCATAGTCGAGCTTGACGTGTCTCGACAGGTTTCATGTGAATAACCAAAAAACACCACTAGCTCTTGTGTCTCATAACCAAAAGCAATACACACAAATACTACAGATATGATGGAACGCAAAAATATTTGAGAGATATGGCAGAGGGGGAAACTTTATCAAATCTGCTGATGGAAAAAGATATAATATAATAATTAATGGTGTGATTTATAGACCAGGGCACCAACTCCCTGTTTGATGTTGCCTATAGAATGCAGTTAGAATTACCCTGAAATTCAAGATATCAGGGCAAAAAAAGTTGTCGTCTCATATTTACAGTATATCATAATCGGAGTAATCGTTTGTCCCTATTCGCGTGAGTGCAACTGTGATATTGATTTTATACCACAAGTGTTATATTAAAGGCACAATATGTAAGATTTTTGCATTAAAATATCCAAAAACTACTTGAACAATGTTTTGTCTCTTGTATACTTGCATTATCCCAAATGTTTCCAAGAATGATTGAATCCAGAGTCCATGTCCATTTTTTTTCCCATTCTTTTCCACCGGCTGTAGACTTTAAGACAACAATTCCCATGATTCCGTGCAATCAAGGCATCATCAAGCTACGCCTTTAATTTAAATAAGAGACCTCTAGTGGCGAAAAGAGCTGAATCTGCGTTTTAAGCGAATCAGTCGGGTGAGCAAATGATTCAATGATCCATTCATAAAGAGAGCCATTTACTTAATTCCTGAACGAATCAGCTGTTTGAACGGATCGATTAAATGAATGACTCAATGACTTATTCATTTAGACATTTACCGCCACCTACTGGCAGTTTTAGTTCCTTATTTAGAGAATCATTTCATTAAAAAAAAGTATCATTTCCATATTAATAAAAAAACCCATACTCGCCCTCATGGCTGTTGAAGCCTAAAAGTTTGTGTAATAAACTTCTATGTTGAATCAAATAAAATATTTTGTTCTAAAGCTTCTTTTTGTAATGTCTATTTGATGCTTTTCTCATTTAACACAATAATGACTTTAAATTATCTCATGGGGGTAATTTCTTAACCAAGATTGATATGATCAATTTGCGATTTAATTAACTGCCACATCATGTAATCAGATTTTAATTTTAATCACGTGATAGCTCTAATATATCAATGTTTAACGTACTTTTTTTTAATTTTGTGCCGCAATGATACAAAATTTAATTCTACTTTGCAACTAAAACTGCATTGTTAATCAGTCATATTTTTTCCAAAAAAATTCTCTATTGCATTTTGCCAAAAAAAAAAAAAAAAATGCAAAACCTGATATATTTTTTGCAGAGAAATCAATGTTTAAACCGTCCTGTTGATCGCTTGACACAACATGCATCCTCTTTAACTAAAATTGCATTATTCATTAGCTGTAATCCAAGCACTTTTGTCGAAAAAACCCCAAAACAAAGTAGTATATGAGCGGTGTTAAAATCTGATGGCAAAACAATTTGTCAACTCGTTTGCAATTAGCGAAATCCTATTTCGGAGGCATTATTACTTTCAATTTCTGTGATTGAGATTTGTAGGAAAACGAAGGCGGCGTGAATAGAAATGACTTTGCCCTCTGGAGCGTTTTATGAATGGTGTTTGGGAACGAGATAAGACGGAGAGGAACGTGGCAGAACTCGTTTCCACTTTGTCTCTTGCTCTGCGTTCCATTATAACGAAGTCTGATTCGGAAAAAAAAGTTGGAAGAGCGCTGAAGGACAGAAAACGGCTTTGTACTCGGTGCCACGGTGAGCTCCACAGATCATAATGAGTCGTTCTGTCTCCAGTTAAACTTAGGAAATGTAATTAAGCAAGTCTCCGGCACCTGTAAGGGTGCTCAGAGAGAGAAAAAGTGTGTGTGAGAGCGAGGAAAGGTTGTGTGATGGGGGTGGGGAGTTGCCAGGCAACTGGTGTGTCTCTGAACGGGACTCTATAATTGGGAACGATTCTCGGGTCTCGGCGCTGGTTTCAGCTTACACCGCTAGCCTCATCCGTGCGCTCCCATTCCCCGGAGCATGCGCTCGCACATACGCACCTATATCATCTTGGACATGCATGTATCATGTAACATTCCGGTTGCCAGGCAACTGCTTCCTCCCCTGCCAGTATGAGCCGTAATTGGCTGGTGGCACAGAGGGACAGACGATGCCAGATCGAGCCGGCTCCACTGCTGCCTCCTACGTTACGCTCCTGACCGGTTGCTAGGCGACAAACTCGAGCATCCATGCCTCCCTGACTTCTAATTGGCTGGTGCTGTGGTCGTAGCGAGCACAGGTCTAAACCTGTCCTGCTTCATGTGGCTGTAGCTCATGAATGTGTGTGAAAGGGAAAGCAATTTGCCGCACAAATTCTGATCTAAATATAACTTGTTGTTGTTTTTACAGCTCAGAATGAAAGTGTTGCCATCATGGAAGATTCTTGATGCTCTAAAAACAAGTCGAAGTGGCATTCGCAGCACATTTTACTTGCAAAGTGGTGAAACAGATTGTTAAATGAAAGTAATGTTGAGTGGAACTTGATTTTATCCATCAAAAAATATTTTTATTCATGGGAAACTTGGATAGTCAATAGCAGAATTTGAACCAATTTGAGAGAAAAACTCTGGTATTGATGGTCCAGTTTTCACATGGATAAAAATACTTTAAAGTATTTATTTTAAAATAAATAAACAGGCTTTTAAATTAAAAAAAAAGTTGTCTTTAAATAAATAAATAAATCAATAATTAATACATTTAATTAAATAACAATAACAATTTATATGGAAACTGTATATTTTATTTATTTATATATTATTTATAAATATATATTTTTTAATATTATAATATATTATAATTATATACATTTATTTATGAATGTATTATTTTATCTTATTTATATATTTTATATTATTTTATTTGTTTGTTTTAAAATTGAATAAATTTGAAGTAAATAGGATTTTAAAATTAATTTAAATAAATAAAATTTACAGTTTCCATATAAATTCAAATATGGAAATTATATATGTTATTTAATTAAGTTTATTATTATTAAATAAATTAAATTTATTAATTATTGATTTATTTATTTAAAGACAACTTTTTTCATTTAAAAGCCTGTTTATTTATTTTAAAATAAATACTTTAAAGTATTTTTATCCATGTGAAAACTGGACCATCTATATATATATATGTATGTATGTATGTGTGTGTGTGTGTGTGTGTGTAAAATATATGCATGCAAATTACTAAATTAAAACATACCATTTTGTCGTTAATTAAAAAAAGTGCACACACCAAAAACTTTTTAAGTAAAGGAATAGGCTTCTATAAAAATAAATACAAATCAGCTTTATTAAAATGTGCTTTTAAAATAAATGAATGATTTTCTTTAAATGGACAAATATTTAAATACATCAATTTTTATTTAAAGTGGTTTGCTTTTTATGGTTTATTTCAATTTTCTACTAAGATAGTAAGTAGAATCAATTTAGATTTAATGTTTGAGTTAATGCTGATTTAATGACTAGTTAAATTTAGGAGCCTGACTTATTTTATCGTCAAGCTATTGATATGAATCCGCAGTCTTGTTTCAGAAGATTTGTGGATATGGCAAACAGTGGAGACAGGGCCAGCTGGTTGACAGTAAATATGAGGTTCCTCCCCATTACCCATCATTACTACTCCAATTATCACCTCTCCCAGAGATCCAAATAAACTCTTCCTGCCCCCCATTTCATACGTTACGTTCAGCAGCGCTAATGAACAAGCTACGACACCCCATACGAACCGCAGCGCTCCTGCAAGGCGGCTGAAAAAACATACAACATCAAAAATGGGAACGCAGTCCCCTCACATCTGTTAAACGCAGCATAGATCCCATTGGAAACTCATCGAGTGCGAGTTCATTTGGCCCGACAGCTGTGCGCCCTAATGACGATCATGTATTTCATAAACTCCAATTGTGTCAACACTCTTCCGATAGGCTAATCAACTTAAAACAAATGAATTAGACGGCTGGCTGGACCGAGTCGTTGATTTCAACGCCCCTTGAGGAAGAAAGTGCATTTTTAATCAGGTGTGTGTGCGTCTGTCTGTGTGTCCGTACCAGGGGAGAAGCCGTACAAGTGCTCATGGGAAGGCTGTGAATGGCGGTTCGCGAGAAGCGACGAGTTGACGAGGCACTACCGCAAACACACCGGCGCCAAGCCTTTCAAGTGCAATCACTGCGACAGGTGAGACTCAACACACCAACACCTAACACCACCTACACCTTTTTCATTCTTGTGTAATTGTAACGGAGAGATGCTCTAGCGACAGACGACTCCCATGCCGGAAGACCCGGGTTCGAGGCCTGCTCCGAGCGGGACGAGTAGGACCCGGGTTGAGGGGTTACATTGGTGCCGTGACCCGGATGGGAGTGAGGTTTAGGGGGGTGAGTGTAACGGAGGCCAGCCAGTAGTTGCTGTGCGAGTAAAAACCTCACTCCTCTGACCTCAAGAGATGCTCTAGCAACAGATGCTAGTGGTTGCAGCCTTTAGCCTCCTTTTTAGAGCGTCCGACTCCCATGCCGGAAAACCAGGATTCGAGGCTTGCTCAGAGCGGGACGAGTAGGACCCGGGTAGAGGGGTTACATTGGTGCCGTGACCCGGATAGGATTGAGGTTTAGGGGTGTGAGTGTAACGGAGGCCAGCTAGTAGTTGCTGTGCGAGTAAACCTCACTCCTCTGACCTCAAGAGATACTCTAGCAACAGATGCTAGGGGTTGCAGCCTTTAGCCTCCTTTTTAGAGCGTCCGACTCCCATGCCGGAAAACCAGGATTCAAGGCTCGCTCAGAGCGGGATGAGTAGGACCCGGGTAGAGGGGTTACATTGGTGCCGTGACCCGGATGGGAGTGAGGTTTAGGGGGGTGAGTGTAACGGAGGCCAGCCAGTAGTTGCTGTGCGAGTAAAAACCTCACTCCTTGGGCCTCAAGAGATGCTCTAGAGACAGACGCTAGAGGTTGCAGCCTTTAGCCTCCTTTTTAGAGCGTCCGACTCCCATGCCGGAAAACCAGGATTCGAGGCTTGCTCAGAGCGGGACGAGTAGGACCCGGGTAGAGGGGTTACATTGGTGCCGTGACCCGGATAGGATTGAGGTTTAGGGGTGTGAGTGTAACGGAGGCCAGCTAGTAGTTGCTGTGCGAATAAAAACCTCACTCCTCTGACCTCAAGAGATACTCTAGCAACAGATGCTAGAGGTTGCAGCCTTTAGCCTCCATTTTAGAGCGTCCGACTCTCATGCCGGAAAACCAGGATTCAAGGCTCGCTCAGAGCGGGATGAGTAGGACCCGGGTAGGGGTTACATTGGTGCCGTGACCCGGATGGGAGTGAGGTTTAGGGGGGTGAGTGTAACAGAGGCCAGCTAGTAGTTGCTGTGCAAGTAAACCTCACTCCTCTGACCTCAATAGATGCTGTAGTGACAGACGACTCCCATGCTGGAAAACCAGGGTTCAAGGCTCGCTCAGAGCGGGACGAGTAGGACCCGGGTAGAGGGGTTACATTGGTGCCGTGACCCGGATGGGAGTGAGGTTTAGGGGGTGAGTGTAACGGAGGCCAGCCAGTAGTTGCTGTGCGAGTAAACCTCACTCCTCTGACCTCAATAGATGCTCTAGCGACAGATGTTAGAGGTTGCAACTTTTAGCCTCCTTGTTACAGCATCCGACTCCCATGCCGGAAGACCGGGGTTCGAGGCCTGCTGAGAGCAGGACGAGTAGGACCGGGTAGAGGCGTTACATAATTATGCATACGATATCAGTGATTCTGTCTAAAATGCACACTGTAAGACAGTTTAATACTAACCACTGCCTAAAATATGCAGTTTTTCAAAATGCAAATTATTGCATTTTGTTATTTTAATAGTAAAAACAAATCAGCCTCATTTAATTCTTTCTAAGCCTCATTTAGTTTTAGCACCTTGTAGGGATTTTGGGAGTTCTCGGTCAGCATATTTTATATTTTTTAAACATTATTTTTAATGGCAAAATCTAGCACAGGTGCCCTGTGTCTAAAAAATGGGATGAATAGTCTGAAATATTTTCATTTTCAAATATCTAACTAAGATGGTCCACCTGCCACCTGTGCTGGTAGATGTAGCTTTATGATTAAAAACATCTGCTATTCAGACAATGGTTTCTCTGTATTCTCCAGATCTCATAAATAAGCTTTCAGATTGAACATGGTGAGTGACAAATAGAGTCGTCTCCCCCATTTTTCCCCAATTTCATTTACTCACATTAGTGTTGGCAAGATACTTCAAAACTTGTACTGTAACTGCCAAGCTACAAGCTAAACACACGCTGCTAAAATGTTTTCTTTATATCTTTATAGCATTTGGGAAGTCCAATTCATTCTATTAAACTGGTTTGTTTGAATGGTCAGGTAAACAAACTAGTTCAAACAAAGAGTCATAGATTCATTTGATACCCAGCATGGTATGAATCCATTTTAAATATTGATATGATATGATTTTTAATTGTGCGTGTGTGTATATGTATGTATATATTTTATAATTATACATAAAGACATAACTAAATGTGAATATTTATTATTGAATATTGATCAGTAAAAAAAAAATATATATATATATATATATATATATATATATATATATATATATTCCAGTTTTTTATTGTAATTCAGAAAGTATTACTGTATGTTGCAATAATAGGTATTACTATTATTACAAAAAAATGTATAAAGTAAAAATAAGAACATAATGTCCTCAATGCAAAAAATAAATGTGAGTTGATGTGATATTGATTATTATAATATATATATATATATATATATATATATATATATATATATATAAATAATGTATATAATGTATGTATTTTACTGATCTTATTATCTTATTTTAAATATATAATTATTAATATATTAATAATTATAAATATATATATATATATAGTTATAAAAATGTATTTTGTAAGTTATATACATTATTGTAAGATCAGTTAAAAAATTATTTATATATATATATATATATATATATATATACATATATATGTGTATATATATATATATATATATATATATATAATATATATATATATACACATATATGTATATATATTAAAAAGTTAAGTATATAAGATAAAAAAAAATTCCTAAGTCATAAATGTAGTCATGAACAGCAATATTTTAATATTATATTTCAGTGCTGGGTCTTCAAACAACTCGATTCACTTGAATGAGTCGTACTTCCCAATGCCACACGAGAAAGAAAGAAGACTTGTGAATTGAGTCTCTCTCAGACAGCTTACCCAGTTGTGATTTTTGGGCAGTGTTAGCTTAGTTCTAGCAATAACAGTACTGCCTTAGACATTACAAAACTGAAAGATTCGGAATACTCCACAAGCGCTGTAATCCATGCAAATGCATGCTGGTACAATATAAACGCTCCAACATACTTTACATGAAAGGACTTTTACTTCGCAAAACATCAAATGTGCATTTCCATTTGGGTACAAAGCCAAGCACAAAGATCTGTGCTTTCTTTCAGAACATTTTCAATTTGGGCGCAGTGCCTGCGAGACATTTGCCTCCTGGTATTGACCAAGAGCTTCCACCTCTGAAGTGAATCTTAACTCGTCTTCGCTTTGATGTATAAATAGGTTCTTCATGCTTGTTAGACTTGCGTATCTCACTTTGAGCTCAGCTCCGCCCTCTCTTGTCATCCTGGCTGCTCGTATACCTTGGGGAATCCATTCTGCTGTTGTCAAGGGAGCCCCGGATTACCATTATAAAGATGGGAACAGTGGAGAGCAGCATGCGGAGGAGTCTGAACAGTAAATACAGTAGAGCGAGACACTAGACCTGTAGCCGTGGCCCTCAGGCCCCTTCTTAATCCGTCCCGACCGCGTCCGGACCCCCTGTCAGGACGGTGGGGTGGGGGTGTGGTACACCAGCTGGTTTGGTGCCTCCTGGCAGTGGCTTGATCTGCCATCTGTCCGCCCCTGCCAAAAACAGACCCATTGATTTCCCAATCCGTGTTCCTCCCCTTGCCCGTTCCAGGACAGGTGAGACTTAGCATGAAAGCATATGTCTTAGGAAAGTGTCAAGATGCGCCAACAAGTTTTATCTATATTTACCTTTGAGCCTAGCAATTGCCTAACAACACTGAAAAAAAATTATAAAATGTACTAGTTATTATTATTTATTAGTGCTGTCAAATTAACACATGCGATTCATTTTTCAGTTTAACGCAGCGTCTGTTTTTTCCATCATCCTTTAGCTAGCGTTACATAATATGATCTTGCTCCAATTCGTGCAAATGGTTTTAAACCATTCAAGCGTGACAAGACACAGCAGTGCGGTCTGTGTGACAGAAACGCGAGTCAGACGGCGCTCCAGTACACCATTGAGTTCTCTTTCGAGTAAAAAAACACAAAAATATGCCAAAATGCCCGTTTTGTCTAGTATCCTCATAAGCACAGTCTTGAATGACTTAAATAAAGTCTGAAATGAACATAAAGAGTTATGAGAAGATCGGATGTCATGTGCGGCAGCTCTTAAAGTGACGGCAGCCTAATAAACAGTTTGAATTGCTCTTGACTGAATAACGTCTGTATCTTTAATAAGGACTAATCGATATTTTAATCTAAATTACGCAGTGAAGACTGTGAAGTGTTTGATAACTGCTTTTATTCTGGATATTTCCTAGATAAAATTAGATAAAATACTTAAAATATACAGTCTCTATGCTGTTTCTACATAATTAAGTTATTACAATATAAAAGTATATTAAAAACTTTAATGTTAGGTGCGATTAATCACGATTAATTACAGAAAACTGCGTGAATAGTTTTTTTTTTAAATCGATTGACAGCACTAATATTTAAACATTAAATTTGGCATACAATGTTACCAATAAATCACAAATTATTCTAGTGCCGTCAAACAAATTAATTGCAATTAATTGCATCCAAATTAAAAGTTTCTTTACATAATATATATTTATTATGTACACACAAATACAAACGCATGCATGTTTATATTTAACAAAAAATATATTATATTTATATAAAATATAAATTGCATGTATACACGCACATTTTAACTTTTATTTGAGATGCGATTAATCACTCAATTATTCGCAAGAATACTGGGGGCGGGGGAATTATTTTAATACATTTATTATTGTGACAACCATATTTTGAATATATATATATATATATATTTCAATTCAAGACATAATTTAAAAAGTTTAAAGCTAAAAAAAATTTAAAAGTTAATAAAAAAAAAGAGTTCTTACTCTTCCCAGCCATCTGTTTTATACGTGCCAGCAGATAATATTGAGACAGCGCCAATACAATCAAACCCACATTGTGTTTCGGGCCAAATGGAATATTGATAGAAGATCAGATTTCAAGTCACACAGGTTTCCTAATTGGTTATTTTTTCCTTTCCCTTTAGGTGTTTCTCTCGATCCGATCACTTGGCACTGCACATGAAGAGGCACATCTGAGGAGGACGAAGAGGAGGAGGTGGCAAAATGGCGAGGTGGAGGAAGAGACAGAGAAGAAGGTAGAGGAAGAGAAAGAGAAAGAGAGGGATTATGGGAAGGAGGCGAATACCACTCAAGCCGTTCGCTCATCCCACCAGACAGAGGCCCCCGTGAGGGACCGATAGAGGGCCACAATCGATCGATTAATTTTGGTCGGGCGACATGCGATTCACTTCTGACCATAAGGACGTAAAGTCTACAGATCTGAGGAGGTGGTACGACAGCTTATGTCACTCCAAGACGATGTGCTTCAGTAGGTATTTGCGTAATGCTCAACACATCAATGACTCGATTTAGTTCCTACTATTATTGCGTTCCTTCGTCTCCGAGATCCGGTTTTAGACAATGTTACTTAAAGTACGTCTTACGCATATTGTCACAAAACTGACAAAAGCTACCATCGCACCTGATTTGATTTGCCGAACCGTGCAGAACGTGTCCTGAGTGCATCTCCTCGAGAACCTTTGGAGAATATCGTAGCGATAGGACGCCAATCCAAAGAGATGGATTTTTTTTTTTTCTCCCCCATTTTGAGCAAGGATTATCGCTCTGCTTTGATCCCGCCAAGCCACGGCCGAGATCTAAAGTGGAACGTCCATCCGGAGAAATGTGGATTTCAAAGGTGAAAGGCGACCAAGTGGAATCGGCCATTGCTCAAATGTGAATCTGGCTGGGGGCAGTGGAGGAAAAACTCTCTTACCTTCTTCGTAGACGGACAAATCTCTCTCTTTCACGTCCCTCCCTGCCAACCAACAGCTGCGCAGCGACACTTTGAGACTTTTTTATAAAGGAAAAAAAAATAATAATAAGGAAGAGATCTTTTTGAATGAGGACTATGTTATATAATTCAGAAGACTTCTTTTTTGCTTTTCTCCTGTGGATGTGTACAAAAATAGAAAAAGAAAAAGAAATAAAAATGGACCAAAAAAACTGCCATATGCACAAGTGAAGAGTAGTGGATTCTGCACCGGCACTGACCGCATCTGAGGTGGACTTCATTTCTAAAGAAAAGCAAACTTTTAGTGGCTAAAAAAAAAGAAAAGACAAGAAAAGAAGAGCAATGTTGTTGTTGCACACGTTTTGAGCATTCCTCAACATTATTTACGACCCATGAAACGTTATCCCATAAACTTGGGTTCCTTCGGGATTTCTAGGACTAGCATGAAATGAGAAAAGCACCATGGTTTATCTGCGGACTTCACAACAGAAAAATGACTTCCACCATTCAAGGCAGAGATTTGCGATCACAAAGTTTAGATTTCGTAAATGTCCTGGAAAACGGTCTGGACAGACGTTTTCCCATCAATTATTTTAGCTGGGACGGATGAAAGCGCCATGAGAAAGATGCATGTTGTGTGTTTCGCTGGTCCTGCAGGTGGCATCTACATGTTTAAACTTTTCTTAACATTACATATCTGCGTTCCTGGTAAAAATGGCTGTACAGTGTGAAAAACGTGTCGTTAAAGTGAGGTTTAAATTACAGCGTACAATCAAGTGTGGGATGGAAAGTGTTCCTGAATGTAAGGTTGTTTGATTGTGGACGGCCCTGCACTTATGCAGTCGTTCAGACCACTGAAAGGCCTGAAGATAGATCCCACTCTGGCTCGTGCGTAAAGATCTACACAAAGGCTTGTTGATGAAGGAATAACTCGCATAAAATGAAAAATCTGTCACCGTTTACTCACCCTCGTGTCTTTCCAAACCTGTATGACTCGCTTTCTTCAATGGAACCCAAAAGATGTTTTGAAGAGTTTCCATAGAGCTCTTTTTTCCTACGATAAAACAGAAATGGGGAGCTGTCAAACTCCAAAAGTCAATGTGACTATATTTTTTTAAAGACTTCCGTGTCTGAAACAGACCTGAATTGAACCCGTCGCTCACGACAATCTTACTTTCTGCAGCAGCTCTTGAATCTCATTCCCACTTCCACATATTCAAACTTGCACATAAACAGTTGCAAGACATGCAAAAACCACAAAACTGTTTCACTGTATCTTCATGGATGAAGTTTTTATGAACATTTTTTCAAAGCTATAATATGGAATATTTCAGATTTTACTTACACGTATAAATTTGCTTTATATTTATAAGTATAAATCGAATGGTATGGAGCCCCGTACATGACATGTGGACAAATATATACATATTAAAAATTCGTTTTCTCGTTTTATTAAGTCATTTACAAAGTACAGAGCCCCTAAAGGGACATGGTGAAGGAAAAAATATGAGATGGAGGAAAAATTATTTGTCGATGCTTTTGCATTCTTTCGGAAACTTGCGCAAACGCAAAGATTCTCGTGGGACCGCGAAGGTTTTGTGAGCGAATGCAAAATTTCTCGTGGGAACGCAAAGGTTTTGCAAGCGAACGCAAAGATTCTCGTGGGAACGCAAAGGTTTTGCGAGAGGACGCAAAGGTTCTTGTGAGCAAACGCAAAATTTCTCGTGGTAACGCAAAGGTTTTGCGAGAGAGGACGCAAAGATTCTCGTGGGAATGCAAAGTTTTTGCGAGAGGGCACAAAGGTTTTGTGAGTGAACGCAAAATTTCTCGTGGGAACGCAAAGGTTTTGCGAGACGACGCAAAGGTTTTGCAAGCGAACACAAAATTTCTCGTGGGAACGCAAAGGTTTTTGCAAGCGAACGCAAAGATTCTCGTGGGAACGCAAAGGTTTTGCGATGGAGGACGTAAAGGTTTTGCAAGCGAACGCAAAGATTCTCGTGGGAACGCAAAGGTTTTGCAAGCGAAACGCAAAATTTCTCGTGGGAACGCAAAGGTTTTGCAAGCGAACGCAAAATTTCTCGTGGGAACGCAAAGGTTTTGCAAGAGGACGCAAAGGTTTTGCAAGCGAACGCAAAATTTCTCGTGGGAACGCAAAGGTTTTGCAAGCGAACGCAAAATTTCTCGTGGGAACGCAAAGGTTTTGCGAGAGGACGTAAAGGTTTTGCAAGCGAACACAAAATTTCTCGTGGGAACGCAAAGGTTTTGCAAGCGAACGCAAAATTTCTCGTGGAACGCAGAGGTTTTGCAAGAGGACGTAAAGGTTTTGCAAGCGAACGCAAAATTTCTCGTGGGAACGCAAAGGTTTTGCGAGAGGACGTAAAGGTTTTGCAAGCGAACGCAAAATTTCTCGTGGAACGCAAAGGTTTTGCAAGCGAACGCAAAATTTCTCGTGGGAAATTGACATTATTTTTCACCAACATGTCCCTTTAGGGTCTCAGTAACTAATATGTTCACTCATTTTAGTTATTCAGAAATTGTTCCCACGGCTTAATAATTTGTTCACTCTTTTTAATAAATTGTGGCTACGCTGAACTAATTTGTTCCCTCATTTTGATGTAACTAAAACTAACTGTTAAATTATGCGCAAGATTGACTTAAAACGTGAGTGAATTGGTCAAACGTGCTGATGTATTAGTAAGTCATGGAAACAAATTGTTCATTCATGGCCACAATATACACATATTTTGTGTGGGCTCCGAAGAACAGCCTACGGTTTTGGAGCAGCATAACTGACATTTAATAATTAATATATAAACAATTCTGGTTAAAGAAAGTCATACAGGTTTGGTCCTGACATGAGAGTGAAAAGGACCATTTTCATTTTTGTGTGAACTATCTCTTTTTTCCCAGGTTCTGTTATAACGGTTTTGTGCGTGTTGTGGTGTGAACCACATGTGTATGATCGCACTCAGAGGCCCAGATGTATAAAATGAGCTCAACAAGCCTAGATTTTATTTATTTTTAACTATTGCGTACTACCCATACTGTATATAAACATCAAGATGCTCACATTGATGCTTTGGCTTGTTCGAAGACTTCTAAACAGAATCAATTTAATTTTAGACAAACATCTGCATAGTCTGTTTATATATATATATATATATATATATATATATATATATATATATTAAAAAAAGACAATTTTAACCATATCTATAGAAAAGAAAAAAAAAAACACCATCTGGTTCACTTCACCCCCCCAAAAAAAAAGGTGATGGACAGGGATATTCATGTCTTGTTCAAGCCGTCTGGTCAACTGTCAGTTCCTCCTTCTCACTCACTTGTCTAACACAGACCAACAGGGAGGCATGTGTGACAGAACGGCAGTATGGGTAATGAGAAAGGAATTGGGCTCTCCCGGCAGCGGCCAGCGCTGGCCGCCCCCTCAATGGGGCGGAACGGAGTAGGACCGCACTGGGGGTCAAACGCCACACTTGTGCTGACCGGGAGATCTTATCGCAACCGCCCGACACAGTCGATTTCACCATGTAGCCGGGTGTCAGCTTACCTCCCTCCCTGGCCACATTAGCTCCATGAAAAATAACAAAGACACAAGGTCACTGGAATCCAGAGCAGAGCTGCTCGCATCCAATGTCCTCAAGAGATGGTTTCTGGCTAAAATCGAGTGCTTTTCACAGAGGGTTTAAGACTGCGATCTGAAATGTTACCATTTATCTTCTAAATTTGTAGTTGAGGAAATTCATGATCATGGGCTTTGCGGACTTGGAAGTAAGGCATTGTTTCCTCACATTTTTCAAAGGGAGTCTGTTGCGAGAAAGATAAATCCATATGAGAAATAATACGTACTAGTGAATATCTCAACCTTTTAGGGACGCGTTGGATCATATTCCACCTCAAAAATCAAAAGAAATCATTTGTGACACGGATGCTTGTTTCCGCCATGGAATAAAAAAAAGAAAAAAATTGACCCTTCGCAAAGCCCCGCCCCCTTTAGTTACTGTTGCTATGCGCTCTCACACGCCACACATCATGTTCTCACGCAGTGAAAAATACATCCAGGAGTAAAGAGGACAGTGACAACGTATGAAACCGTCTCATATTTAATATAATTGTAATTTTTTAAAGAAGTTTAATCAATAAATAGCGTCTAGTGTGTGTTTAATGTGTCGCTGGAGCTCCTCACGATCATCTCTTCATACTAGTTCATGTATAGCATCAAATAAACATGAATGAACATCAGAAGGAATGTTGTTTCAAGACGTGAGGACACACAATTTATCAAGTTCACCAATGTTAATCTACGGATTCGGGGTTATGATTGGTCAGATCGCCTGTCAATCAAACTGTCAATTGCGACTTTTTAGTCCAATTCTGAAAGGGGGGGAAAAAAAAGACAGTTCTTTTCTCAGAATTACATGATATAAAGTTGCAATTGCGAGTCAGATTTGTGAGACACAAAAGTTGCGAGACTTTATAACTATCATTTTTTAAATTGTCAAAAAAGTTTTCAATTATTTAAAATGATTTAAAAAAAAAAAAAAAAAGAGATTTCACAATGTAAAATAACTATTTTCTATTTGAATAAATGTCAAGATGTAATTCATTCCCGTGATCAAAGCTGAATTTTCAGCATCATTCCTCCGGTCTTCAGCGTCACATGATCCTTCACAAATCACTCTGATATAATTTGACAACATTACAGTACTTTTGTTCCAATAAATGCAGCTTTGATGAGCATAATTACTCCATAACTACCCATCATTTTTCTGTACAGCCATCACGCCGTTGTTTTTTTAATCATTTTTGTTCATGAGAAGTTGGGTAAAAAATGTTTAATGATCACAAAAATGCCAAACAATCTTAATTTTGGGGTGTAATATGACCTGGCCATTTCTTGTCAGCTCGTGTGAAGATTCACAGTGTACATTAATGGATAGAAGCCGTGTTCGATCGCGAGTCTTGAGCTTGAATCACGACATATGATGTTTACTAGTGGTTTCCCTTGCGGACTTCTGACCATTTGTTCACTTTAAGTGCATCTTTCCCTCAAAATCCTTTTTTAACACCCTCCAGCAGGACCAATTAGGGATGTTACCTTGGCGAAAACTAGCTAATGAGTTTGTCTTAATGGTCCCGTGAAGCCCCACTGAGTCCGCTTTTTGGGGGCTTGTTTTATGTGCACTGTCTTTCGTTTTTCTCAAGTGTGTGTACAAACCTCGCGTGCCGCCCACTTAAACGGCTTTTAAATCGCACAGACAACTGACTGACCTTTCTGCTGTGGGATAATGCAATTATTTGTAATTACCGATGCACACTTCTACAATGCAAAATTTACATCCCGAAGTTCTGGCACGAGCCGAGACACTACGACACACGCAGGGAACACTAAATTAGGCGTTTGAATGCATTTCATATCTTGTGATACTACGACTAGTCTGTTTTAGAGGTCTGTACGTTGTTTTTGGATCGTCTGTACGTTCATGTTAGCAGCTGGACTCCATTCGCTCACTGGCCATCGAACGCTTTGGTTTTTTGTATCCTTCTATTGCTCAAAACGCTGTGCTAAAAGCTTCCAAATGGATGGTATGAAGCTGATAGAGTGATTTCCGATGTTCGTTGCACTCGTAGCGTAGTTTTTCCGGTTAAAGGCTTTTTTCCACACTCCCTGCTGTAAATGAAATCCGTTCCGATTCCTCTGCTTTTTGCAGGCATTTCATGCTTTCCACTTTGCTCCTATATTTATGCCGTTTTTTATTTTTATTTTTGTTTTATTTGCTGTAAAAAGTGTTTGCAGATATTATTTGTATTATATGATGTTAGTATGACAATGTTCTTTATTAAGGAAAAAGGAAAAGAGTTTATTTTTGTTACTGGTTTGTTTCATAATTCTTTTTTAAATTGGTATTGTAATATATCTATGCAAGAACTGTTAAGTGAAGCATTTTTATTTAAGAATGTCATTATGTGTAATAAATGGTAGAATCTTATTGATATTGTTGTCTCCTTTTTATTTTTAACCCTTACCAATTGTCCCACAGTTGATGTCAGAATGTCTTGGAAAAGTTCTAAATTGTTTCTTTATTACACCCCTTATAATATATATATATATATATATATATATATATATATATATATATATATATACACAGGGCTGGGTAAGTTACTTTTAAAATGTATTTCACTACAGATTACAAAATACATGCTTTAAAAACTCATTTGTAACGTATTTCGTTACATTACTCAAGTTTAGTAACTTAATCTAAATACTTTAGAATACTTTGAATACTAATAAGTGTGGAACAAACACAAAAAAGGTGATTGCAAGTTTTTAATCTCACAATTCTGACTTTTTCCCTCAGAATTGTGTGATATAAACTCACATACTAAATTCACAATTGCTAGAAAAAAAGTCAGTATTGCAAGTTTACATCTCACAATTCTGAGAAAAAGAAGTCAGAATTGTGAAATGCAAACTCACAATTGTGAGTGAAAAAAACTAATAGTGAGAAAAAGTTGCAGTGACGAGTGAATTATAAAATGACTCACAAAACATGAAAACAGTCGTGGATCATCAGGTCATCACAGGACAGTTCAGTTGACAGTTGGGCATTTTTTTATATAAATTCAGTCATTTTGTCTTGTTCAGGACAGAACTAAATAAAAATAACAACATTTTTATGATCCTCTTAAAAGTATTATAATGTTGATGAAACTTCACTCCGCTTTTTCAGACTGTCAGAGAATCACCAATCGCTGTTTAAATGACATTAAAACTCATTAAATGACATCAAATGACATTAAAATATATATATATATATATATATATATATATATATTAGTATGTGTGCATGTTTCAAGTTTCTGGATTTCAACTCAATTCACAGTACAACAGTGAATTCATTTGAAATCATTTGCAAAATAATTTCCCAGATTGTTGTGCATCAGCAGAGAGAAAGAAAAGCAAAAATCGTCTGAGTTACTTGCGCAGTCTCTTACACTTACTAAACTAATGGCTTCCTTGTAGCTATTTGAGTCTTAATTACATCCCGAAGATGCTCATGAATACATGTATGTCTCTTTCTCTCCGTCGCTCCATCTATGCCTCACTATCTCTCTCCATCTTTTTCTGCTACTAGTCTCTCTCGCCCTCGCTCTCCGTGTTGCGAATTTGGAGCGTTGATAACCAAGTTGATGATTTCTCTTCCATTTATTAAGCCTTTGCCCATGACAAACAGATAAAAGGGTAATTCAATAACTAATGGATGATTAGGGTGCAATTACGTACAAGAAAATGGCCTTGCACAGTGTATTAATTCTGCAAATGTATTCGGTATGGGTTATTCCCAAAAGATTCCTCATCTATAACTAATGTACATAATTGAAACGGGCACCCTCATCTTACGATTCATTCACTTGTATCTGTCTGACTTATTGCCTATCATTTTACAATTATACTGACATGATGGCTCATGTCTAGAGTGCTTTGGGGAATGGGAATCCATTTGCAATAGAGAAAAATCTCCGAATATGACGTTCCTTTCACTTGAACGGTGAATCGCACAAAGATCCCGTCCGGGTCGTATTTCACCCCAAAATCAAGAGACTGAGAATTATAAATTATATTTTGCTTTGTGGAAATTAAGACTATATGTTAGAACCATTACAGCATTAGTTCCATCAAGCATATTTTGAACCCCCGGTTCTCATTACCATAGAGCAAAACAATCTCATTATCAGACTATAATAAATAAACTGGAGAGAAAAGATTTAAAGTCGGCAGTAAACGAAGGATTATCTTTTCTACTCTATTGTGACATACGGCATTTGGGCGGAAGTGAGGAAAAATCTCAGGATAAATAACAGTAAAATAAATATATATAAAAAAATTAATCAAATAAAAAATAAAAATAAATAAATAAATAATAAAAAATTAATAAAAAAATAATTAATTAAAAAAATTAATTAATTATTATTTTTTTTAATTTTAAAAATAAAAAAATATTTAATGACGCTATATTAATGCCAGTTACCGTTGCTGTATCCCTTCTAGTCTTTACCGGGATACAGCCACGGCCGGAAGTGAGGCAAAACCTCAGGATAAATAACAGTAAAATGTATATAAATATAAATATATAAATATAAATATATAAATATAAATATATATATATATATATATATATATTATATAAATTAAAAAATAAATTAAAAATAAATAAATCATTAATTAATTAAAAAAAGTAATTAATTTAAAAAAAAAAATTAAATGACGCTATATTAATACCAGTTACCGTTGCTGTATCCCTTCTAGTCTTTACTGGGAGACAGCCATGGCCGGAAGTGAGGCAAAACCTCAGGATAAATAACAGTAAAATAAATATATAAAAATAAAAATAAAAATAAGAATAAATAAATAAATAAAATTAATATATAAAATAATATATATATAATAATGAATAATAAAAAAAAATTAATTAATTAAAAAATAAAAGAATTAATTGAAAAATAAATAAATAATAAAAAAATAAAAAAATATTAAATGACACTATATTAATACCAGTTACCATTGCTGTATCCCTTCTAGTCTTTACCGGGAGACAGCCACGGCCGGAAGTGAGGCAAAACCTCAGGATAAATAACAGTAAAATAAATATATAAAAATAAAAATAAAAAATAAGAATAAATAAATAAATAAAATTAATATATAAAATAATATATATATAATAATGAATAATAAAAAAAATTAATTAATTAATTAAAAAATAAAAGAATTAATTGAAAAATAAATAAATAATAAAAAAATAAAAAAATATTAAATGACACTATATTAATACCAGTTACCATTGCTGTATCCCTTCTAGTCTTTACCGGGATACAGCCACGGCCGAAAGTGAGGCAAAACCTCAGGATAAATAACAGTAAATGAAATGTGTCACTGCTTTTATTAACATCTACACCTACACAAACCCTAAACCTACCCTTACAATACTGCAAATACAGTTATTAAATAAATAAATATTATATTACGCAATATTAATGTGCGCTGTATCCCTTCGAGAACGTGCAATATGGCGGAATACGTCCCGCCTACTTAATAAGAGCCACAGCATGAAACACAGCTATGGACCAATTAGAATCAAGGCCTGGAACTAACTGTAATTGCATATTAAATATGTGTTTTTGTATAATCGGGGCAAAATGATTAATAAACTTCTATTCTTGTTTTCAAACAGCAGCAGGTTGGATGTAAAAGATTTACTCAGCGTTGCCTTGGCTTAGTCAGCTCTTGGCCTCGGAACCGGGAACAGTACATGTATATGAATGGAAGCGCTCGCAGTCTGCTTTTGGCTTGGATTCTGCTTATTTGCTTTAAACAAAGACAGTCCCGGGAGAAATATTTCCTAGAAGCAGGGGAGGGGGGGTGGAGGATGTGTAAGGGGAGAAAATGACAGAGGAGAGCAGCTCTGGGCTTTACTGGGGATGCGCTGATCAAAGACAGTGACTGGAGAGATAACACGAGGCAACCCAGCTGTGGAGTTTGCTTTAATTGTCCTCTGAAGATGTTTGCTTTGAGACTTTTGGGCTCTTTTTAATTCATTCATGTCTTGTAATGCGCACTTAAAAACATTTGGTGTGACAAATTTCACTTAAAAAATTGCTAGTAAATTTCACAATTAATTATACAAGAAACTGAAAGTAACATTGAATTAAATGTGAAATTTTGAAGGAGTACACTGAAACAGAACTTTCTCTTTGGGCAGTCTTATGCCGTGAGACATGCTTCATAAGTAAAACCACAAAATCTACAGGTCATATTTCACAACTGTAATATATAAAGTAAGTAATAAACAATGTGTGACAATGTATTTAGGCGTAGTAACCATGGTATAAGCCGAATAATTCACTCCAGTCCACTGAATTATTGAAAAATAATTTCGCTTTGCATTATGGCTGCATTACAAATTATTTTTCAGAAATTCAATGAAAAATAAATAAATGTATTAAATAAGTAAATAAGTAAATAAATGAATAAATGAATATATATATATATATATATATATATATATATATATATATATATATATATATATATATATATTATATATATATATAAATAAATATATATATTTATATACATATATATATATATATATATATATATATATATATATATAAATATATATTTATATACACACATATATATATATATATATATATATATATATATATATATATATATGAATCTTAGTTATTTATTGTAATTCAGAAAATATTACTCTATGTTGCAATAATAGGAATTACTATTGTGAATAATGATTATTACCCAAATAAATAAATAATGTATAAAGTAAAACTAAGAACATAAATAATGTCCTGAAAATAATGCCACAATGCAACAGCATTCTTGGTCTCTTGGTTTTAATTTTAAAAAAAGCTTTATTTTCTTTAAGCCAAATGTACTTTTTCTTTCATTGCCAGTTGAAACTCAGCATGGGCATGTTTTCTTCAGATTCTCCCAACTCGTAGGCATTTTTTAAAGCAAGCATGAATGTGCATTCTTAACAATTTAGCCTAAAACTAAGTCCTATGTGTATAAAGGATATGCATCTTTTTCTATGAGACTAAATTGGGGGCTAAATCTACAGTGTGGAAACTTTAAAGGGTTGGTTCACCCAAAAAATGAATTATTCACCCTCATGTCATTCCAAACCCATAAAAAAAGCACTTGTGTTGCATCTCTTCCTAAAATTAAGGTTAAACCACTGGAGTCGCATGGATTTCTTTAATGATGTCTTTACTACCTTTCTAGGGCTTGAAAGTGGTAGTTGTGTAGCTGTCAATGGAGCGCTCTGATTTTATTAAAAATATCTTCATTTGTGATTCGAAAATGAACGAATGTCTTACGGGTTTGGAACGACGTGAGGGTGAGTGATTCATGACACAATTTTCCTTTTTCGGTGAACTATCCCTTTAATACCGCGGTAGTTCGTTCTTACTGAATGCTCACAATATGATGGCGGCAGCTGGAGGTTCACTGGCCGAGAGGAGGTGGGGTTTCATAAGCACTGCTTTGATCATCACACATACATAAAAACATACCCCACACTGACTTCATAGACTAAACACACTGCCCTTCAACCCCGAGATCTTTTGATCCTGCTCTGTGATTCAGTGTGGTCCTGCACATACATATAAAGCACCAACACCTCCCACCGCTGTCTCAATGAACTGCCCTAGACTGTCACAACCCCCTGATCCCGACTTAAAATCCATCACGATCAAATGTCAGCACCCGTACACGCACAGAGAAATGCACACATTGCCCTATATCTGCACTGACCTGTTCTCCGATTTCACATCTCATCATATCACGCATATACAGTGATGGCGTAATGCCTTTCTGGCACAGAGGAAATCTGAACTCACGATGAAACGAGCATCTCTGAATGTTCACGGCATCAGCCTATGACAAAAAATTTTTTAAGAAACTTTGCTGTGTGTGCTGGTGTTTCCTCAATGCAACTCCGCGTGAGCCGTGATGTCTGATCCACGACCAAATGAATCATACAGAGTTTTTAAGTCAGATTTACGAAAATGCGCATGCAAGTTAAAGGTAGGCAATTTTGGAAAGCATGAGATCCCACCCTCCCTTCAGAGCATCTTCAAAGCCACATCTCATAATTACGGTCACCAAATGGCGTGAACGCATCTTAAGCTCGTTGTTTTGGTTCAGGAGGAACTGTAAAAGGCGGCTACTGTTTGTTTGTTGCACTCGGCGACTGACGTCTGTCTACACCTCTGCAGAGACTTCCGGAACGCACTGATGACGTGCGATGTCTGCGCGAGCAGGTGCTTGGAGGTATGGAAATACATACGTTGACAGGCAGGTAGGACATCGTATCATTGCATTCGGTAACGTGTTGCCAAGTCTGCGGTTTTCCTGTTGGATTGGTCTACTTTAACACTGTTGCGGGTTTTTTTTTTTCATATCTGCGGGTTGAAACAACCCAGAGTAACATGATATTTAGCATCTGAAATGCGATTTTACCTGGGGAACACTGCCAGAAATGTGGACTTTAGCCCTCGGAACAAGATTGGGCTAGTTTTGAGTAGTAATTGACCCTTTGCAAACAGTTTGATTGACAGGCGATCTGACCAATAATAACCCATAATTCTCCATTTTGTCCGTCAAAGCAGTCAGGGGAGTTAGTAGATTAACGTTGGTGAACTTGATAAATTGTGTGTCCTCACGTCTTTCCGCGCTTGAAACAACATTCCTTCTGATGTTCATTCATGTTTATTTGATGCTATAAATGAACTAGTTTATTTGATACTCATATGACAGTGAGCAATTAAAAAATACATATTCAAATAAACGGATAAATACTATTCTTAAAACTGTATAGGTAATAAAATTATTACAGGTAAGTCTAATATTAAATAATACTTTAAAAAAATGTCCCTGCATCCCAGCACATACACAGCTGTCACTGTTGTTTTACCTGAAAAAATGGCTTTTGGCTTCTAAATGCTTCATTTTAGCAGCCAATCAGCCAGGTGCAGACATTAAAATGAATTAAACTAGCTAAATTTGTCATAACTCGTCATTACAATGTGTTTTTAAAGTGGTCCTTGATTATGGTTTTACTTTTCGAACTTTAGTTAGTGTGTGATGTTGCTGTTTGAGCAGAAGCAACATCTGCAAAGTTACGACGCTCAAAGTTCAATGTAAAGGAAGATTTAATTTTACAGAAATCGCTTTTTAAGGACTACAACAAACGGCTGGTAGGGACTACAACGAGCTTCTTCCTGGGTTAGTGACATCACAAAACCCTAAATTTACATAAACCCCGCCCCCTTTGTTGTGTGTTCTCGGGCTGCTTTAGAGAGAGAAGAGTTGTTGTAGTCGAGTGTTGTTGATGCCGTCATTTTACGCCGGACTGCTTCACAAATGAGGGTCGATTCAAGGAAAAAAGATGAACATGATGCTAGTGATGAGTTGATCAACTCCACATCAATTTATCCACTAACCGTTCAGAAACGTCTAAAAGTTGGAACATCTTCATGTAAAGATGAACACCGTCTGCGTGAGATTCTCCCGCTTTGTTGTTGTTGTTGAGCTGTTAAAGCTCCGCCCACTTCTGGAGCAGCAGCTCATTTGCATTTAAAGTGAGACACACCAAAAACGGCGGGTTTTCGCTCCTCACACCTAAATAGAGGCAAATTTGACAAGCGATAATAAATGATCTGAGGGGGATTTTGAGCTGAAACTTCACAGACACATTCTGGAGACACCAGAGACTGATATTACATCTTGTTGCATTATAGGTCCCCTTTAACATTTGCCATAGCCTTTATTGGGTTTATAATCAATATCGTCTGATGCATATTGTGCTAAGAGTCTCTAAAATGTCTTTTCTGTTCTTTTTTGGTTGCTACTTTACTAAAATTTAGTTGTGACCTCAAAACGATTTGAGGTATAGGCAAATTTGTCATACGGTCCTCATCTCTTTCATCATTTCATATTTTGAAAAGCTGCATGAAAAGGACCGAGGTGTTGTCGGATGAAAGAGAGGCGTCAATCAGACAGCAGAGTGAAGTCTCTCGCTCTCTCATGTAAAATCCCGACATGTTTGACCTTCACTTTCGCTGGCTGTGTTTGCCGCACGCTGACAGCATATAATCAGCGGAGCGTTTGTGTCCTGGCAGTCGTATGACTACAGTCAATGTTTAATTTATACCAACAGCCCGAATAACATTGGCACTAGTGGCTCTCAGCTCTTCCTCCCTCTCTTTTTTTGTCAGATTGCTGTTTTCTAATGGGGTCTGACAGTCCGTATCAAGTCTGTTTAAACCTTAATTCATCCAGGCACCAAGACAAAGGGGTGAATTCTTCTCCAGCCTAATTGAATTAGTCCTTTAACTGAGAACTCTGTGTGATTGGAATGAAATGTAGGCCTTTTCTTCAAATACGTCACATTTTTCACTACTTGTCCGACCGAGCGTACATTTACAGAATTTGACTGTTTGGTTTCCCATTCATTCTTTGAAGCAATAAATGGAGGTAATTCACGATTATGAAGCATCCAACTCTGAGAAACGTCCCTACTTTCTTAAAAACATGGGAGATTTATCTCCTGCCCCTTGTAATAGCAAATCGGGCTTCTTTTGGAAACGCTCGGATGTCGTCAGTCGGGTGCTAAGGGTGCGTTTTCAAAGCGGGAGAAGAATCTGGAAGCTTCAGAGCTCTTAATGCGGCGGGACAGCCTTTACAAACGCTATTGGCGGAGAAACAGCAGAATCATTGAGAGCTGTCAGGTATCTGGCAGGCAGCTGGCAACGGTTACGGGACATTATTGTCACATTTGGCAGTGTTTACAGGCCTGCCAAGTTAGAAATGGAGTTCAGCGTCTCCGCTTATCTTGCCGCTCACTACAGCTTTATTATAAACAAGCCTGGCGTGGTTGAGAAGGTTTACTACGGTACTCTGCTTTAGGCTCGAATTTACCGCCCTCAACGAATTCATACCTCATTCATTCGATTCACACACGAGCATAATTCAATCGGCAGACGATTACTAAAGCAGCACTTTGGCTATAACTAAAGCATTCATGTTTTTTGAATGGTGACCATGATTTAGCTGGTATATTTATAGTCAGACCATCACTGTTCGGCCAAAAACATGTTACTTTTTTGTTAGTTATTTTTTTTACAAGTGTATAACATTTACACACAATTCCATGCTGTAATGAAATAATAAATATTAATAATAAATTTAAATTTGGCACACTGGGCTGGTTAAAATTTTCTACAAATCTGACTATGGTTTTTAAATATTTATTTTTATTAATTTTTTGTTCCGAACTAAAAGACCGTATAAATATATGTGTGTGTTCCCTACGTTATGAGGACCAAATGTCCCCACAGGTACAGTAATACTAGTCAATTTTGATCTTGTGGGGACATTTTGTTGGTCCCCATGAGGAAACAAGATTATAAATCATACAGAATTATCTTTTTTGAAAATCTAAAATAGCAGAACATTTTCTGTGATGGGTAGGTTTAGGGGTAGGGGGACAGAATGTACAGTTTGTACAGTAGAAAAACCATTACGCCTATGGAATGTCCCCATAAAACATGAAAACACAACGTGTGTGTGTGACCCTGGACCATGTATTTTTTAAAATGATCATTTTTTCTTTTATGCCAAAAATCATTAGGATGTTAAGTAAAGATCATGTTCCATGAGGATATTTTGTAAATTTCCTACCGTGATTATATCAAAAATTCAGATTTTCTGAGTGGATATGCATTTCTAAGGACTTTAAGGCTGTTTTTTTCCTCAATATTTTGATTTTTTTTGTACCCTCGGATTTCAGATTTTCAAATAGTTGTATCTCAGCCAAATATTGTTCTAACCATACATCAATGGAAAGTCAAAAAATGTACCCTTATGACATTATGATTTTATTTCAGAAATGTCCCCAAATTTCTTCTTTCCATTGAGTTTAACTTGACATACTTAAACAACTAAAAGTGAAATAAAATATTTTTAAAAAAGACAAAAATGCATAGCAAAATTACTCAAACTTTCAAATTAAAAGCGGAAAATGTAAAAAATGAAAACTAATTATACCAAAATAACACTGCATGGGTGTTTTTTGGTTTTTTGGGGAGAAAATTAGTAGTTGAAATGGAGGATGAAAGACAGTGTGAGCCATTCAAAAAATTTCCATGAGTAAACTCTGAGTTGTAAAGTCTGAATTATGAGATATAAACTCGCAATTTTTCTCAGAATTGCGTGCTATAAAAAAGTAGAGAAAAAAGATGCGAAATTAAAAAAAGAAAAAAAAAAAGTTGCAATTATCTTTTAAATTGCGGAAACAAGCTTCCATAGTTCTCCATCCTCACACTGACCGCTTCCTGTTCGAGAGGATCGATCTTAAAGGGCAAGTGTCACGGCCGTCTGTCTTAAAGAGGCAGAGCCCATCAACACATTTAAAACTTCTGTTTCCACCTCAGAGTGAAACATGAAACTGGCAATTGTGAGATCGAGTATATAAAGTGACAATATTTGCGAGACGTATCCACCGTCGTTAATTCGTTTTACTCTGAGGTGTAAACTTGAGGCTGAGGTTTCCATAGAAATGATGTATCGAACATGAGCCGCGAAAGCTGGAAAAGATACATTTTGACAGTGTGTTCAACTCTGTCTGCTGGTCGATTAAGCTTTCAGCTCTTTCAAATCTCAATAGTCCTTGAAGAAGACACCAGAAAGTCAAAAGGGTCGGTGCTGAGCTAAACAGACATCTCATTAGACACACTAATGCATTCTTTTGTGTTGTGCCGCGAATCAAAAAGCCCCAAAATATTTCCAATTATTGGAAATGTGTCAAGCTGACCTGTTGTAATTAACACTTAATCATGATGGCTGGATTCAGAAAGAGAGCTCCTCATTAGTCAACACCGGTCTCCGGAGATCCAAACCCGCTGCTTGTGCTCACGAGAGACGCACTTCACACAGAGATTTTTATTCAAATCAGCCTCCGTTTGACTAAAGCAGACATGCAGCGCTTTTATCATGGTGTCACAATTTTAAACTGCCCGAACTTCTCTGTACCTGCAAAGAATTTCGCTGCGGTTTATTATTGGCACTGGCTAAGATAACAGTAAACACTCTAGCAACCATCCAGAGCTCTTAGCAACCACATAGAAACGGACTAAAAGCCCTCAGAACATCCTAGAATGTTGAGGCATGTTTTGCGTGCATGGGCAAAATCATTCACAATCACAATAAAATTGATATAATAATAATAATAATATTAGTTTGTTCAAACAATTGCACATGTAATAGTTTTTACTAAGGCTGTCACTAACGATTATTTTGGTAATCAGTCGAGTTTTTTGGGGGGGTGCGGTGGAATGCATTTTTTAAAAAAATTTTTTTTTTAAATCAAGTACTCGAATTTAAAGAGGACCTATTATGCAGAATTCACTTTTACATTGAGTTTGAACATGCATGTGTGTCATTTTTACCCTATAATGGTAAAAATCCACCCACTTTTTTTTTTTAATCCCCATAAATCATAAGCAGCGTCCCAGAATAAGCCGTTTCTATACAGTTTAACGTCACATTGCACAGGCCCCGCCCATGTCTGCTGACTGACTCCGCCCTATTATCTTAGCTCCTCCCCTCATTGAACTGTTCACAGTCCGTCATGTTTTTCTCCTCACCAGAGCGTTCAAGTAAGAAATGTATTCTTATTAAATCTACTAAAGTTATTCAGTCAAGAGCAGTGAGAGTTTCTGTTCTTCTTTCGTTGTTTGGTTCATATTAACAGCATGTACAGTACTGTATATTACGCTGCTGTCACTTTAATACACACATCTAATATACACATGCGCTTTCTTTCCCCGCTGTTTACGTTCACAGACATAACCGACCGTGTTTTTGACGTAACCATGTGTGTATTTGACGGTTTAAGTGCGGTAAGACGTGAAAGAGAACTTAGTTTGATGCTCACAGGACGCGCCGTCTGACAGACAGCTTTCTGTGCGCGTGATTCAGGCGTGTGCGCTCAGAAAATCACATATCAGAAGGTTAAACTGCTATGGTTTTTAAAACGCATACAGATAATAAACTTTCAAGATGACGAAGAACTGCAACGTCACTAGAGCGTGAGCGCGATAGAGATGATAATCGAAACCAAACAGATGTTTTAGTGTTCGTTTTTGGCAGAGTATCTGAGTTGTACAGGCTCCGCCCCTTTCTGTAGGAGGGGGTTGGGAGCAGCAGCCCATTTGCATTTAAAGAGACACGCACGAAAACGGCACGCTTTTCCTTCCACTGGTGCATTTACGACAAGCTATAATAAATGATCTGTGGGGTGTTTTGAGCTGAAACTTCACAGACTTCACACCAGAGACTTAATAGGTCCCCTTTAATCAAGGAATTGTGACAGCCATAATTTTGACTGTGTTTTCTTTCCTCAAACTATAGTACATATCGTAAAAGGCACATATACATACATACACACTAAATTTTTTTTTTTGTCTGTTGTCCCACAAGAGGAAGTGCTGTTTTTTTTCTGTCCTCCCCTCCTCTCTTTCTCTCGGGCCATGCATAATGCAAGATAGCCTTTCCATTCCACTTCCTCCTGCCATGCCTGTAAAAATAGACCCATGAAGGTCCACACTGTTCCTGCTTCATTATTTTATCATGCACACTCCTGTCCTCCACAATGCAACCGATCACATCAGAGCTATACGTCAGCTTCACGACAGATGTGTGTGATGATAATGTGTCTGGTGAGCTGTGGCTGCTAAATTGTCACGCGGAGAAATTGATGCCACGGTTTACATTTAGCAGGTATTTTTCAGAGAAACGTTTATCCACGTCAAGATAAATCTCATGACTGAATGGATATGCAAGCATACGACATCTATTTGGGAAGGAGGGACAAGGAATGTTCAAGATCCACGGCATTTATTGTCACCGCGATGAAAAGTGAGCAGAACGAATCAAGATCACGGTTCTGGAGCACCACTTTAAACCAACATAGTCTTAACCACAACCATTAAAACTAAAAGTTAAGAATGTTATTCAAGCCCTAAGGTAAACCGTAACAATAACCCTAAACCTAAAATCTATCATGGTTAATAAAATGGACCAATACATTACAATCAATCCAAAAGAGACGATGACAACTCGCACAGCTACATTACAAACCGCACTTCTTCATTATTCTAGGTTATTCGTTTCGGCACCGTCACAATTCAGCGTCTTGAAGTCAGTCAGAAAAGTTCATATATTCAGAAGGCGGGACACACTTTGATACAGTGATTTCATTACAGGTGAGAGTCCCTGTGAATTCTTCTATATCAGTGATTCTTAAAGTGTGGTCCGCCATCGCCCCCTAGTGGTCCGTGAAAAGATGACCTAAACTAGGCAAGCTGGGGGGGGGGGGGGCATTGGTGTGTTTTAATGACGGAAAAAATGGATCACATCATTGCATTTGTGTTTGAACAATTAGTTTTTGACTTGAAACAGTTGCATATTAAACTTAAATTTAGTTTATCCTTCCTATTTTGTTGTTTTCGGGGGGCGTGTCCGAGTGGGATTCTGTTCGGTGGTCCTCAGAAAAAAATTGGAAGATAAAGTGGTCCTTGGCCTGAAAAAGTTTGAGAAACACTAATCTATATCCAATAGAAAAAGAGCCTACCGTATTTTCCGGACTATAAGCCGCAACTTTTTTTCCCCGCTTTGGACCTTGCGGCTTAAACAAAGACGCGGCTAATCTATGGATTTTTCCCGCTTTCAAATTTTTTTCATTCAAAAAAAAACGTTGTGATGTGCTCAGTTTTTTGCCGGCATTAAATCGAGCGCGCTCAAACTTCCCGTCATTCTGATTACGGTAGTCATTTTGTCACCCTCCTCATGACAAAGACACGGAGAAATGCATATGATGCTTTTGCGCGCGCATGTTCATTATTTCCTATGTAGGCGCAAAAGGCGCGATATGCGAACGGCCCCTTAGTTGTCTTTTTGCGCCGAGTCAATTCCTCACGCTGCTGTTTCCAGCGTCTTCTCATCGACTCATGAAGACCGAGCTCCCGTGCAGCAGCTCTATTTCCTTTTCCAACTGCCAGATCAACTCGAGAGCAGCATCATATGCGTTTCTCCGTGTCTTTGTCATGATGAGGGTGACATAATGACTACCATAATCAGAATGGCGGGAAGTTTGAGCGCGCTCGATTTAATCTAAACAGTAAACATGCCGCCAAAACCTGAGCACGTCACAGAATGTGAACGAACATTCACGACGTTGAGATGTTTCAGCTGTGCAGATCCGACTGAAAGCCAAAACAATCGCCACCGCGGTGAAGTTTGAGGATTTTAGAGGTTAATTTGTTTCAGTGTACCTGTAGACACCTGCGGCTTATAGACGTGTGCGGCTTATTTATGTTCAAAATAATATTTTTTTTTTAAATTCAGTGGGTGCGGCTTATATTCGGGTGCGCTCAATAGTCCGGAAATTACGGTAGTATTTTGCTCCGCTATGTTGCGGTAATGTAGGCCCTAGGCAATCGCCTACTCTGCCTTTAGGTAGCGCCGGGCCGGGATAACAGTCATAGCTCTCGAGTTTACAAGTTCTACAAGCGCGGGAAGGCTTTTTACAGTTCGGTTTATGGTGATTCCAAAAATGGCGTGAACGCGCTCTAGTGGTTAAAAAAAAAAAACTGCGTGCATCTTGTGGAAGGACATTACGGAACTACTTTTCTCTGAACGTACGGTAATGACGTGACACGCATGCCATACACGTGCGATTTCCGGCGCACTTCATCCTCACCGCTATAAATACATATACTTTTATAAAACTATAACAATGATTTATAAGTTTGGACATTTTTATACTCCTCGTCCAGCATATTACCGCAATACATCGTCACGCTGTAGTGAACATGATTTCACCAGCTTTCTTGATCCTGGGTCACAATTCTAATCATTCAAGCAGATTTGAGGGACAAGTTTATGTGAAGTTTAGGCTCACAGTCAGGCTTAAGTGCTTCACATCAGTGTCATTCACATTTCATTTCCCTCTGACTTTAGGACTAAATTTTAAAACAGTAATGCTGTTTCAGGGTCAACAAAATGGGAAAATCATGACCACTATACTACCATGATAAACCACCATATAATCCATTCTCACGCCTATTATTTCAAGTACTCATAGTACATCATTTTAGTGCTATAGTATTACAAGACACGAGATATATGCATATTTGCAAGGCAGTAATATCATTTCAATATCTTGATTTTCAATGTCTTGATTTCGCCTTTCCTCAACCCAGGGGAAGATATACCATATGCACAAAAAGATTCGCAGGGAATCTTTGAGCTTTTTTTTACTCCCTCAAGGTCAATAACTCAATACGTCCGTGTGTCTGTGCATGTGCGTCTGCACGTGCGCATTTGTGAGAAAAAAAATGGTCCACTGTTGTGAATCTGTGCTCACACATCCGATGCATCAATACCAGTGATTGAATCTACCGTAGTATTTTCTCCCAAAAAATAAAATAAAATAAATAAAAAGTGTAACCTTCCTGATTTATTATTATATATCGGATGAGTTTATCACATCCCACGGGATCCTACACACCAGCTGTTACAGCAGGGTCACCCCCACTCACTTTACACACACACACACACACACACAAACAGCATGGTCTATGTCACACTAAAAGCACAAGGGTTTATGGGTAGTGTCAGCAAAGCAGTACTGAACAGATAAAACAGCTGAAATAGGTTTCTAAGGGACCCTGAAAATACTGCCTTATTGAACAGAGGCGGTGGGCCTGGAGTTCACACGACCGGCAATCAAGGCGAGAGCGATTCTAGCCGCTCTTTCATGCAGCAAAGACGCTCTTCTCTCCCAGTTGTGGATGTGTGCGTTTTACAGTGGAAGGTGCTAATTAGAATCTATTTTCATTCTTCCTAACTGCCTGAAAATCTGCCTGACATTAGTGTGCATAGTTTGTTCTGTTCTGAGGTCTGCAAGTACGATACAGAGGTTGATAAACAGTTCAGATTGGATGGACAGGACAGTGTCTAATGTTGTTTTGGAGACCCTCTGGAAGTAAACTCTGAGTGTGGTCTGCCATCTGCTGTTCACAAACGGACATGCATGCATCACGCTGAGAGATTTATTGCATTGTGAATTTTGGTTTCTTTAAAATGCTCATAGGTCCAAAACAATTTTTTTTTTTTTTTGAATATTTTAGCATGGCTGCTGTATGTGTTCAATTCCAGTTTGCCTTGAAAAAGAAGCTGCATGAAAGGATTTATCATAAATCATAATGCAGATGCAAGTAGCAATTTGGTGCATTTTAATATTTAATTGGTCACAACTAGGGGGGGGGGGGGGGGGGGGGGGGGGGGGGGGGGGGGGGGGGGGGGGGGGGGGGGGGAAAAAAATTCTTTTTTTCACGCACAATGAATACCTTTGTTGTATTTCTGCACATTCCTTGAAGACCAGCTGAGACTTTTTTTTTTTTTTTTAGCACCTTAGTTTCCTTTACATATAAATATCCACTTAGCTGACCAAATTTGCATTTAAATGGGTTAAAAGACAAGAGAAAAAAAAAAGATCCATGGAAATAAAATAAAAACATTGAGACGGTTTATACTTTTCATTTAGACTTACTGCATTTTAATAAAACATTTTTACTGACTATGCAAAAACAACACACACACACACACACACACACACACACTTTGTTTAGCTATACTTGTGCGGACCTCCATAAACGTAATGGCTTTTATACTGTACAAACTTTCCTTTACACATAACCCTACCAATCACACAAAACGTTCTGCATTTTCACATTATATTATGTTTATTTATCAGTTTTCCTTGTGAGGACCAGCAAAAAAGTCCGCACAAAGTTGGGAATCTCAAGTTTTACTATCCATGTGGGGACATTTAATCCTCACAAGTACAGATAAACATGCCCACACACACACACGTTGTGTTTTCATGTTTTACGGGGACATTCCATAGGTGTAATGGTTTTTATACTGTACAAACTGTATATTCTGTCCCTCTACCCCTAAACCTACCCATCACACAAAATGTTCTGCTATTTTAGATGTTCAAAAAAGATCATTCTGTATGATTTATAAGCTTGTTTCCTCATGAGGACCAAAAAAATGTCCCCACAAGATCAAAATTTACTAGTATTACTATACCTGTGGGGACATTTGGTCCCCATAACGTAGGGAATACCCACACACACACACATACAGAAATAGCCCACTGAAATGTGAAATGAAGACCGAGTCATTTTCTGTGAGATAAACAGCTTTATACAATCATCTTTGCTGAAACAAAAAGGAGAAAACCCCATGTGGAGCTCTGAAAGCTGTTATCCAATCAACAGTCACGCATTTCAGAGCACGTGAACGGTGCAAAATTGAAGTTGTACATAAAGTCAAAAGCAGCAGCTTCCTTGTAATAAACCCCAGCAGAAAGCCGGAGTCTGATCTCGGTCTGAAGCCGCCGGTCTTTAGGAAGGCAGAGGACATTTAGGGAGTGTTCACACTTGGCAGATTTGGTTTGATTAAAACCAGTTCTGATGTGATGCCCTGTTAATGCAGAATTCATCAGAATAAGTGAACGGTCATCTGAAAGGACCACCTTTTCAGGGACTCTCAGTTCGCTTCCAAATGAACTTCGACTGAAATATGAACGCAAAACGGACATGCGACCCCCTAAAGAGGACAGAATGCTCCCGTTTTTTCCCGTCATCACATGATCTAACTGTTCCCCATTACACTTCAGTACAGGCTGTGTGATCAACGGAAGAATTCCTGGCATCGTTTCTCCTTAAAGTTCACCCAAAACTGAAAATTCTGTCCTTTAATTCCTCACCCTCATGCCGCTCCAAAACCGTAAGACCTTCGTTCATCTTCGGACCACAAATTAAGATATTTTTGATGAAATCCGATGGTATCTGAGCCACAGATAGGTGGCAGTGTCATTCTGAGGTCCAGAAATTAATTAAAAACATTGTTAAAACGGTCAACGTGACTGCAGAGATTCAACCTTAATGTTATGTACTATTGGCTCAGTATTGGTCGACGCCGTACACATGACGCATCCATGTGATGCTGACGCTGGAGTCGGCCAATACTGAGCCGGTCTTTACTACTTTTCTGTCGCTGTTGGTCTCTGATTTAATCAAAAACATCTTCATTTGTCTTCTGAAGATGAACGAAGGTCTTCCGGGTTTGGGATGACATGAGGGCGAGGAATTAATGACTGAACTTTCATTTTTGGGTGAACTGACCCTTTAAAAAGGTAGGCATTTTTTTTCTAAACACTTTTTGGTGTACTGGTTGAAACTCTCTTCACATCCTGAAAACACTCGATAATAAAAAGTCTAAATATTAAATATGTATATCTTCTGTGGAAGCCTCAGAACCAAAAAAAATGTATGATTATGTAGAGCTGTAGACAGACGTCAGTCACCGAGTGCCACAAACAAACAGCAGCTGCCTTTAACAGTTCCTCCTCAAGCAAAACAACGAGCTTATGCCGCGTTCGCGCAATGTCGTAATCGTAAATACAGGATGGCAACCCGTGATGTTCCACCTGGAGCTGTTCACGTCCTCAGACTCGGATTTATGCGCTTCTTCGTCAACACTGTCAATGCCGAAATGATTCTGCAGCAGTCAGGTGGTACAAGTAAGAGCTGTTTACGTTCATTATTATTTGTAATGTGACCTGCACTGAAGGGGATCTTCGAGAGCTGTTAAAAAAACACCACCACGACACGCATCGAACAAGCGTATTCCACCCAGGTGTTCGGTAAGTTACGTCGTAAAATATAGGCTATTAAAGCCGTTTAATCATGTTGTGACTTTGAACCTAAAGGTACAAAACAAAAGGCATAAGGATAGTGTTAAAACACTAAGCGAACCAGGACTAAATGTGACTAAATTTTTGTTTTTTGGTTCAGACCAAAACAAACCAAGAGAACCGGACAAGTGTGAACACACCCTCGAAAGGAACAGTTCGCCAAAAAAAAAAAAAATAGATATCCTGGCATCGTTTACTCACCCTCAAGTCTTAATCCACACGATGTTCTTTCTTCCAAGGAATTTTACGTCGCTTTTATACATTCCGGGGCTCCATTAACCTTTACTGTATGGAGAATAGCAGCCTGGATAATATGTGAAATATCTTTTGAGTCGTACAGCTTTGGAAAGACATGAGGGTGAATTTTTGACTGAACTATTCCATTACGTCGCCTGATGATAAACCATACATATCAGACATAGCGGATTCCACTTCAGCGATGCATTTTCATCTTCAAACGACAGCAAAAAGCATAACTGAGGACACATTTGTGGAAAAACTACTCTAAAAAGTCCATTTCGGAGGAAAAATTGGGTGATTACAAAGATTTTTTTTAATCAAATAAAATGGAGAGAAGTGGGGTTGGGACAGTCTACGGCAGCCCAAAACCTTTGGTACATTCAGCACAAATATCACTGCAAAAGCCTTGATACAAAAAAAAAAAGACAAAGATCTATCTGGTTTGTATTAATGACCTAGCCCTGCCAAAACTGAATCGACAAAAGAGGATATGCTCGTATTTTTCTTCTGTTGCTATTCCAAAATGTAACGGACCTCATGTGGCAGTTTTCAACTACGCCAGTTTTCACTGGAAGCGATATTAATTTCTTACACAAAATTCAGGTTACAAAACATTCAGGACTAGAGTACAATCCAGCGTTCCTCAGCCACGGCAGTGTTTCAGAAAAGGCTGGGTCGAGTGAACGCGAACGGAAAGGTCTGGAATGTATTGATATGCTTTTTTTTGTGGGCTTGATATTCCAGTTTCAAATCATACAAGAGTAAAAAAAAAAAAAAAATGAAAAGAGGGAAAAACATTCAAGAAAGCTGGGCTGACATCAGCAAACATTCATGTAAACTAAAGCTATATGAGGATATGGAAATAATAATAAAGTCAACACGAAATAAGCCTTTTTTTTTCATCATAACGCAAACGAGGTCGGTTTTAATTTCACGTCGACTCGTTCAGTGGGTATAATGTGACCATTCTCTCTTTCAAAATGTCGTCAGAAATAAGACGGTGTTATCGGAGGACAACGGAAAGGCCAGAAGGTCATGAAATCAGTTCGTTTTTTTTCTCATTTAGCGGTCACATTCGTGTTATAGTGCGTCAGAGTGTCACATGCCCTTTGAAAACGTGGCGTGTGAGAGCACATGCACAACCAAATGCATTCAAAAGTGTCACAATCTGACATGACGGCTGGACAGAACAAACATGTGACATGGACTCGTGTATAAATATGATAAAAAGCAGAGAGGACACATTTCAATTCAACATACAGGGCAGCGCTGTCATGTGTCTCGCTTGAGGCGATCTGAGATCAGAGTCTGAAAAAGCTCAATATTTGTTCATTCGCGTAGTTCCGTAAAAAAAAGTCTTTTTTACAGATAAAAAGAGTGAGAATATCAAAGTCCTTTGGGTTCGTTTTGTTCCTCGTTTAAGTGACTCAGCTTTGCATTCGGCTGGTCTCCTCGATGCATCCGGAGCCGATCAGTTTTTGCCGTGACGCCACGCAGACGGAAAAAAAAAAAAAAAAAAATCACGTTTGCGTCTGAGAAACTTCTATCAGGTGTGCGATTGAGTGTTTTCTGTTCCGTTTGTTTCTGAAGAAGCATTTTTAAGTGATACGGTGTATAAGACGTACGTCTAAGTGCTTCTGGTGTCTGTCGCTTCCTTTGCTCTTCTGGACGTGTTGAGGAAATGTATTTGATCAGCTCAAAGTGCAAAGGTCAACATTCACTCCAAACCGAAAGTGCTGGTCTCCTCCACTGCCGTCAGCATCTTCTCGTACAGCATGGAGAAGGAGGGATACGGGGGGAGGTCCAGACGGTTGAAACACGTGTGAGCCCTACAGGGACAAATAAAGACGCAATTCATTCTCCGATCACACATGTTTCCATCCACAATTTTTGAGTGGCTGCGTTAGGAATTGCTGGATTGTGCCATCTTGTGGATCACAAAAGAAGTGTCATATCATCAAATTAGATTTCTGAAGGATCATGTGACACTGAAGATTGGAGTAATGATGCTAAAAATTCAGCTTTGATCACAGGAAAAAAAATACATTTTAAGATCAATTCAAATAGAAAACGGTTATTTTAAATTGTAATAATATTTTACAATATTATTGTTTTTACTGTATTTTGGATTAAATAAATGCAGCCGAACCACTGATTCGAAACAAAAGATTCGTAAAGCTTCGAAGAAGTGTTTTGAAATCAGCCATCACTAGATATTGTTGAAAAGTTTTGTGAAAAAAGTATGTCACTTTATAATATTTGCAATATAATAATATATAAAATATATACATAATATAATTATAATCTTAATTTGCGTTCCGAAGATAAACGAAGGACTTACGGGTGTAGAAACGACATGAGGGAGAGGAATTCATGCATTATTGCAAAAACATACTAAAAAACACCTCAAATAACAACAAAACATTTTACAGCCTTTCACAAAAATACTGACATTAATGTATTTTGTAATGTTTAAATATATATTTTGACAAGCAGGGCGGGGCGAGAGCCATGCGGGAACAGTGCGAGGCTGGTGACGCTCCGTTCTCTCACGGCTCTTCCCACGCCCTGCCCGTCAAATACATATTCACAAAATATATCAAAAGAAGCTGTGATAGGAGAAGTTTGCCAAATCCAGAATGAATGGATGGATCTCTATGGCCCTCTGCTGGATATATATGGTCAAAACACTATTTATAAAACTATAATTCCAACAGGTTTTCTTTTAACCAGCAGATGGCAGAATTCATATATATATATATATATATATATATAATAAAATAATAAGTAAATATATAATATCAATATAATTATATATTATATATATTATATAATAATAAATATATAATAAGAATATAATAATAACTACTAAATATATTATAAAATAATAAATATAATAATAATAATAATAATATATTAATAATAATATATAATAATATTTTTGTGGTAAATTAACAGGTAAAAAGTACCACATATCCCCCAAAACACAGCATCAATGTATATTTGAGAATTAAAAAAAAAAAAAAAAAAGTAAATCATTTGTATTTTAAATAAATAAATAAATGACAAAAAAATATATATAATTCATTATATTATATTATATTATATTAAATTGTTTTTTAATACAATTGCTCAGTAAATGTTTGGGGTGTGCAAAGACCATGAGTGTACATGGAAATCAGTTTAATAAATATAAATAAATTGAATTAAGTTTAAGGAGTCTACAGATATGATTTCATGGGGTCCTAAATGTCTCTGACATGCATTTCAAACTTTTATCAACAGGATCTTGTGTAGAGAGTCAGATCACCTGGGCAGAGACGAGATTTTCCCCCATTTCTCGACACAGAAGCGTCGCGGTCCATTGCTGCCCCTGAGGGAGGCGAAGCCTTCGTACGGGATGCTGGATGTGCCGGTCACAAACTGAGACAACAGAGAGATTTCAGCCACGGGTGGAGGACACCGTCTTATTAAAAGAGCTCACATTTCTCTTCAACACTCACCTGGAGCAATCGGAGTCTCTGCTCATTGTTGAATCGCTCCACTGCCGCCCAGAACCAGCGAATCACGATGTGGTTGTCATGGTAACCTGGATAGAAAACCAATAAACTCGAAATGTGACCCGTACGGATGACAAGCACTGTAAAAGCCCGCAGTCTATCATGCAGATAATATAAATCAGACACATACCACGGTCTCACTATGTTTTAGCATACTTCTGGACACTAGCTCGATGGTAATATCATAGATATAGCAATTGTTTATCACCTCCTCTGTACTCGGTGTTGTTTCTCCAGTCTCCTAGATCGATCTCTGCCGTTCCGGCGATCACCAGCTCCAGCTCTCGCGCGTCAAACACCGACACCAGCCGTGCATCTACAACCTTCGCAGCCACACGGATCGTGACACAATCATTCATAACTGACATCGAGTGAAAATAGCGATATATATTCCATATATTTATGCAATATTTAAAAAAGCAGCAGTTCTTCGCATGGGTCATTGTACAGTTCAGAAATGAAACTCATCAATCATACATTAAACGTACTGAGCTGTATTAATTAATTCATCTTCTTTCTCATTTCATTCAAGGTCACACTAAATAATTTAGGATTTTAAAAATACATTTTCATTTCTCACTGGCTGACTCGTCAGTGATGCTAATTTAAGGTAACAAAAAAACCAGAACGGATGGGATTTTAGAATTAAAGAGAGAAAACTCTATAAGAAGAGGCTTTAATAATGACTTTTTCATCTTCCACAGGAAAGTAAATAATGATTATTTATTTATTTCTATACCTGCTCTTTTGAGTTGATTGTCATAATCGGAGCAGGTATTATAATCATAATAATCATTTTAATGAAAGCTCACAACACTGACATTTAGAAGTTGACCTTTTAAAAAGCATGAGGTTTTAATTATTATGACACAATATATGGATATGATGTGGCCATGATTAGAACCTTTTAAAAAAAAAAGATTTTATGTAGTCATAACACTACTTATATTAAAATACCTTTATTTATTTAATATTCATTAACATTATTATATAACATTAACAAACAATATTTAATTCATTTTAATCTAATTTAATTAATTTACATTAAACTTTATTAAATATTGTTTAATATTAATATGTAATAAATAAAGGAATTATCATAATAAATTGTTATTTTTTTTATTATTTATTATTAAATAAATTATAATTATAATAAATTATTATAACAAATATTAATTGATTTCTAGCTCTTAACATACTGCCAAATGTAATATTATTAAATAATATTAACAAACAATATTTAATTAATTTTAATTTAATATTTAATTAATTTTAATTAAATATTTTTTGTTAATGTTTTATAATAATGTTAATTCATATTAAATAAAGGAATTATTATTATTATAAATGATTAATTATTTATTATTAAATTATAATAAATTATTATAATAAATAATAATTTATTTCTAGCTCTTAACATACTGCCAAAAGTATTATTATTATTAAATAACTAACAATATTTAATACATTAATATACTTCCAAATATAATATTATTAAATATTATTATGCTCACTAAATCTGCATTTATTTGGTCAATAATACAGTAAAAACAGTAATATTGTGAAATATTTTTACAATTTAAAATAGCTGTTTTCTACTTTAATATATTTTATAACATAATTTATATCCAGAGATCAAAGCTGAATTTTCAGCATCATTCCTCCAGTCTCCAGCGTCACATGACCCTTCAGAAATCATTCTGATATGATGATTTGCTGCTCAAGAAACATTTCTGATTGTTGTCAAACAGCTTCATGTTTTTGAGGAACAACAATTTGAACTTTTTGTAGCAATGTAAAAGTCTTTACTGTCACACTCGATCAAACGAATGCATCCTTACTGAATGAAGAATTAATCTCTTTAAACGAAATATATCTTTTTACTGACCCCAAACTATTGAACGATAATGTACTGAGAGTGAACGAAAGTTGTACGATGATCCATTTCTATCAAACAGAAATTCAATGAAAATGAGTTCTGGAAAATCTCTACACGGCAGAAGTGGCATTTTTATATGATGATCTTAAATAACGATGGGTGACGGAAAGCATCCGGAGTGTTGATTCGATTTCAGTACCTCGTAAAATCCTCTCACGAGACTCTCCGTCTGCTGGACGACACCCCGCTCTATACGCCACTTCACCATGCGCTCGATGTACTCCTTCTTGTTCTTCTCCGACACAGGGATGTTGGCGCCGCCGGGCTTCAGCTCACGCTCTGTGATCTAACACACACACACACACACACACACACACACACACACACACGCTTCTGTGAGACAGTGGCGAGAGGTCGGGCGAGCTCACGCAAACGATTGTTTACAGTCACACACTGACCTGTCCGAACACCTCCTCGTTGACGGTGAAGGTCAGGTCCAGCATGTCCTCTATGTCATTGTCCTTCATCCACTGAAGACTCTGATGAAACTCCTCATCGAGATACTCCAGATCGCTCAGATCACACGGACTACAAACATGAAATGAAGGTTGTGATCTACAGTGCAGGTCAAATAGTTTGGACTATTTTTAGTCTTTATCTGACCAAAATTAGAGTAATATTGTGAAATATTATTACAATTTAAGACAATGGTTTTCTATTTTAAATGTACTTTAAAATGTAATTTATATCCAGTGATCAAAGCTGAATTTTCAGCATCATTCCTCCAGACTTCAGTGTCACATGATCCTTCAGAAATCATTCTGATATCATGATTTATCATCAATGTTGGAAACAGTTGTGCTGCTTAATATTTATTTTATAACCGGTGATGTTTTTCATGATTCTTTGATGAATAAAAGTTTAAAAAATAACAAAATTTATTTAAAATTTAAATCTTTTGTAACAATATGCACTACCGTTGAAAAAGTTTGAGGTCAGTAATTTTTTTTCTCTCTTTTTTTTTTTTTTTTTTAATTAATACTTTTATTCACTGTTGTTTTTAACTTTTTAATCAATGAATCTTGATAAAAAAAAGTTCCAAAAAAATATTACGCACCACAACTGTTTCCAACACGGATAATATCAGAATGATTTCTGAAGGATCATGTGACACTGAAGACTGTAGAAATGATGCTGAAAATTCAGCTTTGATCGCTGCAATAAAATTATATTTTAAAGTATATTAAAATAGAAAACCATTATTTTAAATTGTAATAATATTATTACTGATTCTTCTGTATTTTTGATATACAAATAAATCTTTATAAGTATAAGAGACTTCTTTCAAAAACATTCAAAGTAGTAATGTGTCCATTCTTTTGAATCATACAGAAGTAATCATGAGTCTAGTTCACGCACCTGTAGAATTTATTAAAGAAATTTCAATTTTGTGTTTGTATTGTTTAAATGTGTTGATTAAATATTCCTAATTAATCTTATTACTCTAATTATATATATATATATATATATATATATATATATATATATATATATATGTGTGTGTGATATATATACATGTGATATATATGTGAGATATATATATATATATATATATATATATGTGTGTGAAAGAAATTTCAATTTTGTGTTTGTATTGTTTAAATGTGTTGATTAAATATTCCTAATTAATCTTATTACTCTAATTATATATATTTATATTATATATATATATGTGTGAAAGAAATTTCAATTTTGTGTTAGTATTGTTTAAATGTGTTGATTAAATATTCCTAATTAATCTTATTACTCTAATTATATATATATATATGTGTGTGTGTGAGATATTTATATATATATATATATATATATATCACAACATTAATTACTAATATACATCTTAAAAGTATTAATAAATATATTTCAGTATAAGCTGTTTTATGGCAACATAAAATCTTAAAAGAACTAAAGGTTATAGTCAGTTTTAAAAAATAAAACTTTAGAAGGGGCAATTTTTAATTTTCTCTACAAGTACTAATAAGATCGCAGTCAAATAACATGTTGTTTATAGCAAACGAGTCGACTTTTCTATTAAAATTAAGCACTTTTTTTAAATTGTTTTCTATGTGCTAAAATATTTACCAAAAAATGTATCAGAAATGTGCTTTGCCACTCACATTCGCAGCAGGCCTTTGTAGAAGGGTCGCGTGAAGAAGGCATCCAACAGGTACTGATGGATAAGAGCGAGACCCAGAATGCGGCCACTAAACCGAAACCTGACGACAGAACATGTTTAAAAAACACTGGGACACATGTGCGCTAGTGTGGTCTACCAAAAGACAAACTCTTACACATGTGAAACTTCAATGCACACCCAATATTGAAATGAAGAAAAGGCTTTATCTAAAAGAAGTGTGCACTCACCACTCATGATGGTTATCGACAAAAGCAGACATGGGGCTGATCTGGACGGTGTAGGTGTCATTGGCCGAATACTCAAACAGGCCGTAGTACGGGTTAAAAAGCTCCCGTGACACTAAAAAGAAAAACTCTCGTGATGGGCCACTGTAGTCCAGTCTGAACGGGAGCAAAAATACACAAATGTGTTAAGAGTCAATGGAAACACATACAAAGTAATAATAATTATAAAACAACAGGCTTTGACAATTTTTTTATGACAATAACATTTTATAGAGAAAATTCCATATGTATATTTTTTACAAGTGTCACATAGTGCAAAGTCTGGTTGTCTTTTAAAAACAATGTGGTAACACTTACCCCTCTTCTCCAACAAAGCTGACGTAGAGTTTACTTCTCTGTAGATCTTTGCGAGAGTAGCACATGATCTGATTGAAGGCATCCTCCAGCAGATGATCTCTGCGGATTATCAACCTAAAACAAGCACAATAAGTCAGCATGAGAGTGAAAATGCGTTATAAAACAAGACCTCGGTGTACCTTACAGATGCTTACTTGACTTTGCCTGGACCCTGTCCGTAGCCTTTCGTCTCCAGTTTGCGATAGAAATTCCGAAGTTTGGCTTCAAAGTCGCGCTTGTACGGCGCAGGGGCCCGAGCGTTGGCTCGCTGTGTACCTGAGAGGAAGAGATCACAGAGTTACAAGAGAGTTTGGTGAGAAACGTGACTCTGACAAGAACCAAAATCAGCTTTTCAAACAGAGATAACTGTAGAAAATGTATAGATAATGTGGAAAAATTCAGGATTTATTTGTCAAATCGAATGGCTCAATTTCAAATCCAATGGCCTAGAGTCTGAAAATTTAAACATAAAATAAATAAAACGTATTCAAGATCTCCATTATATCTTCTGACATAAAAAAAGATTATAATTCTGAGCAATAAAAACGTCCTGAACGAACGAACGAACGAATGAGTAGTACATATGGGATAGGGTGCAAAATTACTCTGTTTTCCTAGACAACACAAATTAAAGATAAAATAAAAGTAACATATCCATTATATCTCTATAAATATATTAATGAATGGTGGATGGATGGATGATAAAGTGAATGGATGGATGGGTGGATGGATGATACAGTGGATGGATAATACAGTGTATGGATGGATGATACAGTGGATGGATAATACAGTGTATGGAAGGATGGATGATACAGTGGATGGATGGATGATACAGTGGATGGATAATACAGTGTATGGAAGGATGGATGATACAGTGTATGGATGGATGATACAGTGGATGGATGGATGATACAGTGGATGGGTGGAGGGATGATACAGTGGATGGATGGATGATACAGTGGATGGATGGATAATACAGTGTATGGATGGATGATACAGTGGATGGATGGATGATACAGTGGATGGATGGATGGATGATAGACTGTATCTACAGTCGATGGATGGAGGGATGATACAGTGGATGGAAGGATGGATGATACAGTGTATGGATGGATAATACAGTGTATGGATGGATAATACAGTGTATGGATGTGTATACAGTGGATGGGTGGAGGGATGATACAGTGCATGGAAGGATGGATGATACAGTGTATGGAAGGATGGATGATACAGTGTATGGATGGATGATACAGTGGATGGGTGGAGGGATGATACAGTGGATGGACGGAGGGATGATACAGTGGATGGAAGGATGGATGATACGGTGTATGGATGGATGATACAGTGGATGGGTGGAGGGATGATACAGTGGATGGACGGAGGGATGATACAGTGGATGGATGGATAATACAGTGTATGGATGTGTATACAGTGGATGGGTGGAGGGATGATACAGTGCATGGAAGGATGGATGATACAGTGTATGGAAGGATGGATGATACAGTGTATGGATGGATGATACAGTGGATGGGTGGAGGGATGATACAGTGGATGGACGGAGGGATGATACAGTGGATGGAAGGATGGATGATACGGTGTATGGATGGATGATACAGTGGATGGGTGGAGGGATGATACAGTGGATGGACGGAGGGATGATACAGTGGATGGATGGATAATACAGTGTATGGATGTGTATACAGTGGATGGGTGGAGGGATGATACAGTGCATGGAAGGATGGATGATACAGTGTATGGAAGGATGGATGATACAGTGTATGGATGGATGATACAGTGGATGGGTGGAGGGATGATACAGTGGATGGACGGAGGGATGATACAGTGGATGGAAGGATGGATGATACGGTGTATGGATGGATGATACAGTGGATGGACGGAGGGATGATACAGTGGATGGACGGATGGATGATACAGTGGATGGACGGATGGATGATACAGTGTATGGATGGATGATACAGTGTATGGATGGATGATACAGTGGATAGATGGATGATACAGTGGATGGATGATACAGTGGATGGATGGATGATACAGTGGATGGATGGATAATACAGTTTCACGAGTTCACACTTACCAATAATCAGATAGGGAATTAGTATGCATATTTGGCGTGCTGTCCGAGGAGAGGGCTCCGAGCTCGGTATTTGGCCCGAGCCCAGAGTACTCCCCCCGTATCTGGTTTAGGAAGTAACCAGGCAAGTGTGAGGAGACGGGGTGGTGGAGGGATGCTGAAACTGTCCAAAAGCATAGGTGAGTCGACTGCATCGATATATAGGTTTCTGCTCATGCTGATTGGGCAGGCGTGTTGATTGCTGATTAATGACAGCTGGCTGGAGTGATGTGATAATTAGCTAGATCATTTGAACGTGTTCCTCCCGAATTTTGTTAATAAAACATCATGTATGGAAGGATGGATGATACAGTGTATGGATGGATAATACAGTGTATGGATGGATGATACAGTGTATGGATGGATGATACAGTGGATGGATGGATGATACAGTGGATGGATGGATGATACAGTGGATGGATGGATGATACAGTGGATGGATGGATGATACAGTGGATGGATGGATGGATGATACAGTGGATGGATGGATGATACAGTGGATGGATGGATAATACAGTGTATGGAAGGATGGATGATACAGTGGATGGATGGATAATACAGTGTATGGAAGGATGGATGATACAGTGGATGGATGGATGATACAGTGTATGGATGGATGATACAGTGTATGGATGGATGATACAGTGGATGGATGGATGGATGGATGGATGATACAGTGGATGGATGGATGGATGGATGATCCACTGTATCTACAGTCGATGGATGGAGGGATGATACAGCGGATGGAAGGATGGATGATTCAGTGGATGGATGATACAGTCGATGGATGGAGGGATGGATGATACAGTGTATGGATGGATAATACAGTGTATGGATGGATGATACAGTGGATGGGTGGAGGGATGATACAGTGGATGGGTGGAGGGATGATACAGTGGATGGACGGAGGGATGATCAGTGGATGGATGGATGGATGATACAGTGTATGGATGGATGATACAGTGTATGGATGGATGATACAGTGGATGGATGGATGATACAGTGTATGGAAGGATGGATGATACAGTGGATGGATGGATGATACAGTGGATGGATGGATGATACAGTGTATGGAAGGATGGATGATACAGTGGATGGATGGATGATACAGTGGATGGATGGATGATACAGTGGATGGATGGATGGATGATACAGTGGATGGATGGATGGATGGATGATCCACTGTATCTACAGTCGATGGATGGAGGGATGATACAGCGGATGGATGGATGGATGATCCACTGTATCTACAGTCGATGGATGGAGGGATGATACAGCGGATGGAAGGATGGATGATACAGTGTATGGATGGATAATACAGTGTATGGATGGATATTACAGTGTATGGATGGATGATACAGTGGATGGATGATACAGTCGATGGATGGAGGGATGGATGGATGATATAGTGGATGGATAATACAGTGTATGGATGGATGATACAGTGGATGGGTGGAGGGATGATACAGTGCATGGAAGGATGGATGATACAGTGTATGGATGGATGATACAGTGTATGGATGGATGATACAGTGGATGGATGGATGATACAGTGTATGGATGGATGATACAGTGTATGGAAGGATGGATGATACAGTGGATGGATGGATAATACAGTGTATGGATGGATGATACAGTGGATGGATGGATGATAAAGTGGATGGATGGATGATACAGTGGATGGATGGATGGATGATACAGTGGATGGATGGATGGATGGATGGATGATCCACTGTATCTACAGTCGATGGATGGAGGGATGATACAGCGGATGGAAGGATGGATAATACAGTGTATGGATGGATGATACAGTGGATGGATGATACAGTCGATGGATGGAGGGATGGATGGATGATACAGTCGATGGATGGAGGGATGGATGGATGGATGATATAGTGGATGGATAATACAGTGTATGGATGGATGATACAGTGGATGGATGGAGGGATGGATGGATGGATGATTAAGTAGATAGGTAGGTAGATTTTAAAAGTTAAAAGGACTCAAATCAAGCAAAAGAAAAAAAAGCAGCACTGCAGAATGTGCAGAAGCTCCATCCAGGGGACAGTGTAATCCCATCGGTGACTAAAGTCAGATCAGTGAGTTAGAGCATGATTCCCTCTGGCACCATGATATCCGCCACACTCCAAACAGACTTGTGGAAATCAGAGTGTCAGTTTGTCGGTTAAAGAGCAGCCTGCAGGGATTAGCAAAAACCCCTGAACTCCAACCACACAACAAATCCCAAATAGCGGATTTGACGGCTTTGGCAGCTAACTAAAAAAAATTCCCAGGAAATCCGAACCAAAGCAATGCTGTGGAAGGATGGGTAGGACCAGAAGCACATTCTCATCGCTTAACAATTACCAAATGTAATCATTTTTTAAAATATCTAAACAGTATTAATAGTAAAACTTTTTTTTTTTTTTTAGATGAGACCTTGAGGAACTGACCGGGGGAGTTCTGAGGGGAGGAGACCGGAGACCCTCGAGGTGATTGACAGTAGCTGGGGTGCAGTAAGGCATGAGGTGGCACATACGACATCACTTCCTCTTCAAACAAGCTACAGCGAGAAAAAGAGATCGTTTGCGTTTGAAGGGAATACATTTCTGTGAAACATTTACCTGAAAAGCCAAAATGCAGAGAATGTTTTATGAATTGCAGTTTTATTTATAAAGAGACATGTAGTAGATTGTGTAGAACAGGTTTCTCAGCAAAGTTCATCACGTTGATCATTTAGAGGCCTTAGAAATTTGCGTATCAAATACGATACAATAGGATTTATAGGGCTAAACCTAATTATTTGCATCCACTGCTGTAACTTCACAGAAAGTACCTGAGTAAAATCACCAAGTCTGCATCGCTGGAGAGGCGAGCTAAACCCGAAGCTCCTTCATTACGAATAAACTGCACCTTCTCCCTGTGGATTAGAAATGTCAACACTTTCATAATCAATAGCTCAGAACTGAGGTTTGATTTGTAATATTTCTTCGAGACTCACCTGAGTGAGTGATTCCTAATGAGCTCAGGCTGCCTCTCCTGAAGGATCTCGAATACGTTCGGCTGCCGCAAAAATGCCACTATTTTATCGTTATAGGCTATAAAGAGAGGAACAAAGCAAATGTCAAAAGTTATAACACCACATTTTTATAAAACAATGCTTTATGGAGGATATTACAAGACGAACAAATTTAGCCTAAACTAGTGCTGTCAAAATTAATGCAAAATTTTTTCAGTTTAACGCGCTAAAGATATTTTCAACGTATATTTTTCGTCTTCCTTTAGCTAGAGAGTTACATTATATGATCGCGCTCTTATTCATGCGAATGCTTTTAAACCATTCAAGCGCGACAAGACTCGAAAGAGAACACGACACACACACACACACGACTCTTGCGCACAAAAAGTCACTTCAGACGGCGCTCCAGTACAGCACTAAATGAAATAAAAACACAAAATTATGCCAAAATGCCCGTTTTGTCTAGTATCCTCGTAAGCACAGTCTTGAATGAGTTAAATAAAGTCTGAAATGAACATAAAGAGTTATGAGAAGATCGGATGTCATGTGCGGCAGCTCTTAAAGTGACGGCAGCCTAATAAACAGTTTGTCATTAAACAAACTCACTGCTCTTGACTGAATAACGTCTGTATCTTTAATAAGGACTAATCGGTATTTTGATATAAATTATGCAACTGTGAAGTGTTTGATAACTGCTTTGATTCTGGACATTTACTACATAACATTTTACTGGGAAATTGTTACAAACTTTAATGTTAGGTGTGATTAATTACAGAAAAATGTGTGATTAATTAGTTAATCTTTTAATCGACTGACAGCGCTAGTCTAAACAATTTATGATGAAACTTGGATTAAACCAACTCACCAACAGGAACTACATCTTGACACTGGTTGCGATTGGCTGTGAAGGCGTTCGAGGGGCGTGGCAGTACAGCGGGTCCGACATGCCGAGGGTCATCGCCCACCTGCAGCACAAACAAAACAGGAAGTGACCACTATATACCTCACATCCACAGGATGTCACACAAGAAAAGACTAGTTTACTGCACAAATACAAATATAAAATATATAAATTTATTATATTATAAATATATTATTTTATATTATATTATATTATTTTATTATATTATTTTATATTATATTATATTATATTATATTATATTATTTTATTTTATTTTATATTACATATCTCTCTCAAAGAATTGTTGAAATAGATGATTAGACATATCTGTAACTGCAAATCAAATTACTAGGCTTCAGTTGTTTTTGCATAATTCACCAGATATTTGCTCCCTAGTGAGTGGACTTTAAAGATGAAAGCTTCATTAAGGGCCCTGTGACTAAAGATCTGACAGCTCTTTTGCTCAAGCTGAGTGGATTGTAAAACTTTGCCTGGCCTTTATTCCCTCGTGTTTATATAAGCAGAGGGACTTTTTAATTAAGTGGGCTCATTTGCATTTTTACGTTATGAAAACACAGAGGATTTAAAGATTAGTGGAATAATATTTAGACACAATATGTTTACATGCATCCACATATGGTCCACTGACAAACGCACTCGCACGAGGGACTGTGGGTGGACTGATGTGAAAATGACATGCTGGGACACAGCGGAGGCTGAAGCTGTGAAATTAATCAGCATATCTAAAGAGGCCTGAGAGGGCGATCTGTTCTCCACAAGGCCACAATGTGACAGAAGATCAGATTCCCTAATGAGAAACCTGATGAAAATATTTAATATATGAGAATCTGATTACTGTCCCACACATGCTTGGCATTTTATTATTGGTTAAATAAAGGCTTATGTTATGTCACTACCATTCTATTATGCTGTATAAATATATATATATAGACAAACAGTGGTGTGAAAAAGTGTTTGCCCCCTTAGCGATTTTTTTTTTTTTTTTGCATGTTTGTCAGACTTGTTTCTGATCATCAAACAAATGTAAATATTAGTTAAAGATAACAAGTAAACAAACACAAAATGCAGTTTTTAAATGAAGGTTGTTATTATTAAGGGAAAAGAAAATCCAAACCTACATGGCCCTGTGTGAAAAAGTGATTGCCCCACCTGTTACAACATAACTGTGGTTTATCACACCTGAGTTCAATTTCTCTAGCCACATCCAAGCCTCAAGAAATCAAGAAATCACTTAAATAGGACCTGCCTGACAAAGTGAAGTAGACCAAAAAAATCTTCAAAAGCTTGACATCATGCCGAGATCCTAAGAAATTCAGGAACGAATGAGAAAGAAAGTAATTGTCATCTATCAGTCTGGAAAAGCTTGTAATGCCATTTCTAAAGCTTTGGGACTCCAGTGAACCACAGTGAGAGCCATTATCCACAAATGGAAAAAACGTGGAACAGTGGTGAACATTCCCAGGAATGGCCGGCCGTCCAAAATTACCCCAAGAGCGCAGCAACGACTCATCCAAGAGGTCACAAAAGACCCCACAACAACATCCAAAGAACTGCAGGCCTCACTTGCCTCAGTTAAGGTCAGTGTTCATGACTCCACCATAAGAAAGAGACTGGGAAAAATTCCCTGCATGGCAGAGTTCAAAGACGAAAACCAAGAACATTGCCAGAAAACATGTTGATGATCCCCAAGACTTTTGAGAAAGTACACTGACGAGAAAAAAGTTGAACTTTTTGGAAGGTGTGTGTCCCATTACATCTGGCGTAAAAGTAACACCGCATTTCACAAAAAGAACATCATACCAACAGTAAAATACGGTGTTGGTAGTGTGATGGTGTGGGGCTGTTTTGCTGCTTCAGGACCTGGAAGACTTGCTGTGATAAATGGAACCATGAATTCTGCTGTCTACCAAAAAAATCCTTCCTCGGCCATCTGTTCGTGACCTCAAGCTGAAGCGAACTTGGGTTCTGCAGCAGGACAATGATACAAAACACAACAGAAAGTCCACCTCTGAATGGCTGAAGAAAAACAAAATGAAAACCATGGAGTGGCCTAGTCAAAGTCCTGACCTGAATCCTATTGAGATGTTGTGGCATGACCTTAAAAAGGCAGTTCATGCTAAAAAAAACAACAAAAAAAAACTCCAATGTGGCTGAATTACTACAATTCTCCAAAGATGAGTGGGCCAAAATTCCCCCTCAGTGCTGTAAAAGACTCACTGCAAGTTATTGCAAACACTTAGATTTTGTTTTCCCTTAATAATAACAACCTTAATTTAAAAACTGCATTTTGTGTTTACTTGTTACCTTTCCCTAATATTTAAATTCATTTGAAGATCTGAAACATAAGTGTGACAAACATGCAAAAAAATAAGAAATCAGTGAGGGGCAAAACACTTTTTCACACCACTGTATATAGTATATAGGCTCACCTCCCCTGCGCTGTGGCTGCGCTGGCGGCTGAGGTGCTGGCGGTGGGCGAGGAGGCTGCTGGGTCGAGCGCTCTGCAGCGGCAGTCGTGGGTCTATGAAGGTGGTGGCCCTGCAATTATGGTCCACGAAGAAAGGCTGGGGGGAAACATAATCATGTCAAGCTTTGCCAGCAAGAAGGCCAAAGGGTTCAAAAGCATAAATGTGAAGCTCATATTGATGTTAAAGCACTTGAGCCAGTAAAAACACTAACACATGATATATTTCCAGTAAGTGTCAAGGTTGTACTTTCGAAGTGTGTTTTAAATATTCATTTGCAGTACCACCTGATTTCCTGCTGAGCTTCCATTCTAAGAAAATTACGGGGAAGCTCTTCCTGATACATCAAAATGATTTTATGTGGTAATTCACAACAAGCCACTGATGGATATATGAATTCGCTTACGGTACATGTTACCAATTATGCTGAAAATAATTCAAAATATCTTCAAGGAGCAAGAAAATTAAATAATCTAATTGTGTATTAAATTATATAATTTTATAAATTATTTATATTTTGTTTTGTTTTTTTAATAGAGAACTGTTTATGTTTTGCAGAGAATAGTTCAAATGTCAATGTCAAAATATAAGGGATTAAGAGTAAAAAGAAGATGTAGAAGATATACTTTTATTTATTTTATATAATTAATGATTTTATTTAGAATTAAATTCATTAAATTGATCAAAAATGACAGTAAAGATATTTGTAATGTTATAAAATATTTCTATTTCAAATAAATGTTGTTCTTTTGAACATTCTATTAATCAAAGAATCTAGGGGGAAAATGCATCACAGTTTCCATAAAAAAAATTGTTTTCATCATTAATAATAATAATAGATGAGTCTTGAGCAGCAAATCATCATATCAGAATGATTTCTGAAGGATCATGTGACACTGAAGACTGGAAAAATGTTGATGGTGAAAATTCAGCTTTGATCACAGGAAGAATTTACATTTTAAAATAGACATTTTAAATTGAAATTGTATTTCACAACATTACTGTTGTACAGTATTTTTCATCAAATAAATGCAGCCTTGGTGAGCATTTGCTATCAGAAACAAAAAAAATCTTAATCATTATAAACTTTTGAACATATATATATATATATATATATATATATATATAATCATTTATTTTTTTAGGCCATATTTTATTCTATTTACAAACTTAAGTTAAGAGAGGATTCCAGACCTTTCCTGTGTGGTCGTGTTTCATTTCCCAGCCTCGCGGAAGATCCAGCTGTTTGTTGGCGAACATGTTGAGGAAGGCAACCAGGTCTCGATTGTGCTGGTAGCGCTCGAAGTGGTGCGCGTCCCGTCGCACTTTACTGATCATGTGTTTCAGACATGTGTTACTTGTAAACATGCGATAGGCACTCTGAGAAAGGAAAAGCAAACAGTCAAGGCGTTTTATTCTGTGTTTAAGTACTGCTAAATATGCTAAAAAAGAAAAAAAAATACTTTTTACAACAACACAGCATGTTACTTTTGAAAGTAGCATTAACCCACGATTAATGCCAGAATCAGATGACAGGTTAATGATTTTACGTCATGATGATAAACCCACAAATTCCCTTCAAGGGACTGGAAATTGGCTTGCTGTGGTAGTCGGTGTTACATCAATTACATTACTTGGCCGTTTTGATTTTTTTAATAGAAATAAAAACTTAGTCGATCTAAAGTAGAATAAAAATTTTGAAAATAACTGAACAACTGACGCAACAAATAGAAACCGAAAGCATCTAAAACATCACGAGCTGTGGAGTCGCAGCTGACAGCACCAAGAGTCAGATTTCACTGATCATATGACGAGAACAAGGAGACATGACTGACAAGACAATGGCGGAGGATTTGGTGCGCAACAGATGAGCGTCATTGACAAATACCTTACCTTGTAAAATGTGTGGTCAGTACCGCCACTCCTTATAAACGGAGCAGCCTACGCGTGACATTGAATTCGAAAGTACATTCATTAGCGATGTAAAAAAAAAAAAAAAAAAAAAAAAAAAACTGTTATCGGTAATAGCGGCATGGCTTGACATGAACTTTTTTGCTCTCCAGCCACTGTGGCTAGTGTTTTTCCAAAGTTACCAGCCACTCAGCAGGAATATTAGGCTGCAGTCACTTTAAGACCTGACGCACGGATCTATCATACTGTTACACGTGTTTTCTTTCTCAACTGTTTACGTTCACTACAAACATAACTGAATGTTTACGTGAATACGACCGGCATTTTCAGATTATTTTGTGCGTATTTGACTGTTTAAGCGCAATAAGCAGTGAAAAAGAACTCAATTTAATACTGGGAGGAGGCTTTATGCACAAATATGTAAAATTATGCACAATACGTTCAACCCCACGGCGAAATTCAAGCCCTGTAACACCAACGATATTCATCCAGAAATGAGTGAGTGAGGGTAGATGGGTTTGTGTGTCGGAGAGATGAGAGAAAGAGCAGCTGGTATCGTTTATCTATTCTGCGGAAAATGAATATTGGAAGCGTTCTAGATACTTCAGTATCAATATACATTGAAAAAAAACACTTAGTTTATTATTTCAATGCCTTTTTTAAAAGACTACAACTGAAAAAATGTATTTTTTGATGAGCAGGGCGGGCGAGAGCCGTGAGGGAACGGCGCGAGGCCGGTGACGTGATTGCTAATGAGCGTCACCTGCACGCTACACCGGTCTCGTTTCTCTCACAGAGGAGCTCCGGAAGCATAAAAGAGGAGCGACGATAGTGAAGGACGAGAGAGAACCAGGTCTGGATTTTATGTTGTGTTTTATTATGTTTGTTTGAGGAACTGCCGCCATTTTACTTTCGTTTTTTTGGTTGTTTATTTGCTTAAAAGTTATGTTTAACGTTCCTGCCTCCTCTTTTCCGTTCTTAAGAACGGTGTTACATGTATCTTTTAAATATAAGATTCAACTCGCCAAAGTGGCCAGTAGGAGTGATTGTGTTACACTGAAATCCACTCGCATGTGGCGGGTTGACGGGTGTTAATGTCAAGTTTATATACCAGTGTGAAAATTTCCTCACCGTGCCATCCATATCTGTGGGTAAAAAAAAAAAAAGTGTGAATAATTAATGTATTTGGAGACTAACAGGGTTGGAATGCAGTACGGTGAAGAAATCTGGGCTGGTGAGAAACTTGGCGCTGGGGGACTGAAGCAGCAGAGACAACCGGGAGCGAGAGCTAGTGGGCCCAACCACACCGTCCCGACGGTACTCTGAAACAGAGGACAACTTACAGTGTGATATATCTGCTGGGTTAAAACAAAAGATCTTTTTCTTTTCCTCCCTCTATTCTAGATTTCCTTGTACAGTACCTAAATAACCAGACTCGTATACAGACAGTGCATTTCTACTGTGAGAGAGTACCAGGTATGGAGTGATGCAGCAGGTCAGTTTCGTCGGTAGGCATCTCTGCAGCCTGTTCGTCTGTCCTCTCATTGGTTATTGTCCTCCGAATGCTCTGATACCTGAACAAAACACAGAGACACTCACAATTACTGGCATATGAAATAATTTTGTACGAGGATAATTGTACTTTATATAATGTAATATAATGTATTATTATTATTATTATTGTTATAACAAATAAATTATAATTGTTAATTGCTAATTGTTTAATTAGTTGGTGCACAGATTTAAATAAATAAAAATGCAAAATAATTTTAAATCATAAATGTTATTTTTAATAAATTAAATATTACATTTAATAATATTAAAAGATATATTAAAACATATATATATATATATATATACACACACACACTTAATAAATATTAAAACATATATTAATATATTAAAATATAATATTTAATTTAATACTAAAACATTAAGCAGCACAAATATTTTCAACATTGATTATTAATCACATTTATTATTAGTTAAATTTAATTTAAATGGTGTAAACAAATCAAATTAATTATGCAGAATTAAATTAAATTATTAACCATGTATTTTATTTGCTAAAATTATTTGTTTACTTGATTTGAACTTACCATTTTACTTTAAATTTGCGCAATACCTGTGAATTAGGAAACTTTATATACCACAAATAATTATTGCAAGCCATGAAACATTATTTTTAGTAATGAAGGGAATATTCCGTATATGTGATGCAACAGAGTTCTCACAGCAACAAAACAAAACAAAAACAAAGCTTTCTAAATATACTTGTCGTTTTTACTGACATTTCGTACTTGACATTTTAGATGCTGCACACATTGTTTTTGCAATTGAAATGCATGCCAAAAATGCAATAAAATAAATGACGCCGAGGGAGACAAAGCATGGAAGAATAGATTAGGTTGCTGTGGTGACATTTTTAAAGAGTTGTTTTTCCATACGAGAGAGGATTAACAAATGGCATTTTGGATAAATCCCAAGATATTAGAACTTAAGGTCACAGTGCGCTAAAACTCTCCTGCTATCAGTTCTCAGTCTAATCACAGCTGATTTCATGCCATCTTGATAGATATCTGCTCGTGTGAATATCGTGCGGCTGACCTTCGGTTAAGCTGCTCCATCTGTTGAATGGAGTTGGATCTCTGTAGGATCTGAGGTGCAGCCGGAGCAGTGGGCCGCTGCCAGGTGGTGGTTCTGTTTACATGATCCACATAGAAAATCCTGCCGTGGCTGTCAATACGAGCTTCCCAGTCTACAACACACACGTTATAATGACCATGGGGACTTATAATGTTAGTCAAGGGCTTTTTTTCAGGGACTAAGAGCAGCTTTGTTTTATGCCCGTTAGAGTATAGGACACGCAGTCATTTCATTTAGGACAGTTGTTGGGTTAATCTCAAAATATATAACAAAAACAATTCTCTCACTTGGCGGAAGAGGCTCGTCCACTCTCTGGTAGCGGCTGATGTCATGCCGCACTGAGG
>CM074293.1:3315000-3330000 GCA_037194245.1 Opsariichthys bidens
GCCATATATTTATTCAATTATATATATATACATTTTACAGCAATACTATGGTGGCTATAGTGACTTTAGCAGAAGAGATGTTCATCGCTCAGGATTATGGTCATGAATAATTCAATCACATCATAATGTTCCTGCTCATTAACGTGACAGTGTGATTCATGATCACAGACTCTTGTTCAGCGGCAGAGCCCCAAATGACGGCTTCTGAACGATGGTCAGATTGAGATATTACAATATACGTACTCAAGCATGTCAAGCCCATGCACATTAAACTCACATTTTGGTCAATTTTTGGCTCAAAACATGCCACGCATCGATCTAAACCATTTAAAATAGTAAGAAGAAACAGTAATTATATCAAAACATCAATTTAATTATGTTTCATCTGCCTGGGGAATCACAGATGTGCGGTTTAGCGCACCTCAGGTGACAGTCACATGGTCAGTTCAAACAGCAATAGTGCGTCCGCCCGGTACCCCGACGGGTTCAAGTTCAAGCTGGTGTCACAGAGGGTGGAATGCGCCCTTTGCACCAGTTCTGTGGCGCTATGTGGACAGCCAGGAGCTAAGCATTTCAAAGAGCGCTCTCCACTTCCTGTGCATTCCCTGCATGCCTGCGAACATGATACGTCTCTGTGGAGTTCAGGCAAACTCCAGCGCCTGATAATGGAGCCTACAGATACACAGGCTGAGAAAGACCGAGGCAGAGACGATCTCATGTGCATCTCGATATGCACAAACGTGAAATTAATTTTATATTAATGCAATTAATTCATTGCTTGAGAACCATAACGGCCTTAAATTGGGCTAGTGAAGTATATCACTTAGAATTAAATCACCATTTAAAAGATTGGTCATTTTAACGTAATTCATATTGTGACAGTAAAGACGTTCTGTTTCAAATAAACGCTGATCTTTTGAACACTTCATTCATCCTAGAACGTCTGAAATCTAAAAATGTCATGCTTTGCGCAAAAAATATGAACTGTTTTCAATATTGATGATAATAATAATAAATGCAATATTTAAACGGCACTTTTAAAGCGTTTATGATGATTATTAATAAATTATATAACCTTTCAGAAGGATTTTAAAACAGATTTTGTAAAGTCTGCATTTATTTGATCAAAAATACAGTAAAAAAAAACCCATAATATTACATAATTATTTCTTGAGCAGCAAATCATCACATTAGAATGATTTCTGAAGGATCATGTGACACTGAAATTAAGATTTGATCTCTGGATAAAAAATACATTTTAAAAATATTCAGACATTTACTTTAAATTGTAATATTTCCTAATATTATGGGTTTTTTTTTACTGTATTTTTGATCAAATAAATGCCGACTTTACAAAATCAGTTTTAAAATCCTTCTGAAAGGTTATATAATTTATTAATAATCATCATAAACGCTTTAAAAGTGTCATTTAAATATTGCATTTAAAATGATTTATCTATTTATTGATATTATATGATATTAGTCTATTTATTTGCCAATATGAAAAGTGATTTATTTGCATTTTTATTTTTTGAATTAATAAAAAACGCATATTCCTCCATACTCTACAACTCCATTTTTTGTCCCTTTTTATTCTTTTTAGTGGTGACAGAACAATCATAAAAAATACAGTGACACTTTATGGTTCATTTCTCACTTTTAACTTACTATTAACGGAAACACTTTATTTTACAGTGTCATTGTTCCATATTACTTCAGTAAATACATGAAACATAACTAGAAATTATGCATAATTACATGCACTTAACCCTAAACCAAACCCCCTAACCCTATAGTAAGTACGTGTGGTTAATTGTTATTACTCAGTACTTAAATGTATAATTACACTGTAACACTGACACCTTAAAATAAAGTGTAAACCTATTAACTACAACGTTTGCCTCAAACTCTTAATTTACTGCTAGTATTAATAGTTAGTAAGGTAGTTGTTATGTTTAGGCATTGGGATGTAGAATATGGTCATGAAGAATAAGGCATTAATATGTGCTTTATAAATATTAAAAAACAGCCAATATCCAAGTAACTAGTTAAGAGTCACTAAACTAAAATGTTACCAAAAATAAGCATGAATTGAACCAAATAAGCACCACAACTCAGCATTAACCTCTAGGCCATGGCGCTGACATATAATTCATAACCTTTAGAAAGGGCGCAATCTATTACTATTATTATAAAAACATGTAACGTTATGCCAATTTTATGGGAGATGCTTTAACGTGTTTCTCTGACGTTCTCGTGTAACGATCAGTTTTAAGAGAAAATACTCTTCAACCACAATTCGAAAGACAGGAGCACGTCTGCAGCCCCATCCGACGCCAACAACTCAATACTTTTAAGTTCGAGTCGGACACTTACCGTGACTCCAGGGTTGCTGACGGTGATGCAGGGGGTCGTGGCCCTCAACGCTCCACTCACTCCATGGTAATATTTGAAACAGATTTTGGTCTCAGCTGAGAAATATAAACACAAGATCATCGCATTTGAAACACAAACAGCACATGTTTGATCAGCGCTTCAGCCTCAGGCGGGACGCTCACCGATCCATGATGAACACACAAAAACGGAAAGAGCTTCTCTAAAGGGCAAGCTGTAATCTGATTGGCTGGCACATGCAATTCCCAAGAATGAGAACGCAGATGATTTATTGTGTCTCTGCTGAGAGACAAAGTGTTTCCAGCGATTCAAATAAAGACATCTTGCTGAGTTTCATGAGATTTTTAGCTGAAAGTGAACAAGATATCAGCATATTTAGCGTCTCTCTCTCCAATTTACATCTGATTTCAGCTTTACTTGCTCCTAAACATCACAAACGCAATAAATATAGAAATATGCACTAATAAAAACAACTTCTGATTAAAAATGACTATAATGCCGGCTAAAAATGAACCCAAAATTAAAAATCAGACACAATTACTAGAGGCGACAGTAATAATGGAAAGGTGAACATTTATTAATAAGCAATTTAATGTTTTTTTATACAATTTAAACTTATTAATAAATGTTTAATACGTTTGTTAATTTCAAACCTATTTTGAGATCATTTCAGACGAGCAAAACAGTCATTTTTAAACAATAGTTGAGTTAAATACAACTACACAGCAGGTTGGGTCAAACATTTAACCCAAGCGCTGGGTTTGTCCATATTTGTCCAAGTTTCCACACTACCGTTCAAAAGTTACACAAGTGTTTTCAAAGTCTCTTCTGCTCAACAAGCCTGCATTTATTTGATCAAAAATACAGTAAAAAAACATGAAATATTATTACAATTTAAAATATCTGTTGAATATATATTAATATTTTAAAATGTAATTTATATCCAGTGATCAAAGCTGAATTTTCAGCATCATCACTCCAGACTTCAGTGTCACATGATCCTTCAGAAATCACTCTGATATGATGATTTGCTGCTCAAGAATATTATATTTGATATTGTAACCTCAAATTTTCGAACAGTAGTAAACAAACATTTGATGCCCGTAAATTTATCAATGAATCTGACAAAAGTTAATTCTGCATGCACATATTTTTCAACGCTCTCACTCACGTTCCATGAAGTACGGTCCGGCCTCAAGCCTCCAGACGATCTGCCCCCTCTGAGTGCCGTTCACCCCTCGGTTCTTCGAATCCCAAACGTTGGCGGGACACGTCTCATCTGTGTCGGCACAAAAACGTGTAAATATTTGCCTTATCCATAAATAAATGACTAAGACGAAGGGCCTCCGCCAGGAGTCAATAGTTGTCACGGCTGTGAAACACATGGATGGATTGTCCCGTGAAGCCGCCACACCTCAGGCACATTCTCTCAAGAGCTTAACGTCTTTTCTAAGAGACTTGAAGAACAAACAAATGGTTTAATGTTTGTCCTGAAGGTGAGGAACCATGTTCTTGGTGTTTCCTAGTCTTTACCTCTTCAACTCAACATGCTCCGGATCAAACAAACCTCCTACCAGCTCCATCTGCTTGCCTCTCTCATAGATCTTACTCCACACGGAGAACAGTGATATAGCCAACGATGTATAATACAGTAAAGACAGCATAATTAAGCAAAAATACACCATAAAAGAACCATATTTACACTCCGACAGCTAAAAGAGCCCAGGCAATGTTGTTATATACATAGTATTAATATACTTTTATTTTCTAGATTTCATATATATATGTGTGTGTGTGTGTGTGTGTGTATATAAAATCTAGAAAATAAAAGTATAATAATACTATGTATATATATATATATACATATATACACATATATGTGTGTGTGTGTGTGTATATAAAGTCTAGAAAATAAATGTATATATATATATATATATATATATATATATATATATATATATATATATATATATATATATATACACACATATATGTGTGTGTGTGTGTGTGTGTGTGTTATTATTAAAGTAATATTAAATGTATAAATAAAATTAATATTTATAATACTAAAATATATATTGTATTAATATTACATATATTAAGAATATATGTATTACTAAATTAATAATGTGGAACATTAGCATAATTAAGATTTATTATTTTTTATATTTATCAATATATACTTTTTTAGAATGTCAATTATTTAATGATAATATTATTTATTTATACACTGACAATTCTGACATCTAAAAGAAAAGAAAATATAAAGGCAACAACAAATTATATATACACACACATATATATATATACACATATATACACATATATACACATATACACATATATATATATATACACACACACATATACATATATATATATACACACACACATATATACATACATATATATAATTTAACACTAAATATTTTTAGCATTATAAATATTAATTTATAATTAAAATATGTATATTTTTATAATTCGTAATTAATATGGTTTATTTAACACACATATATACATATTATAAAATATATATATATATAAAATTTGTTGTTGCCTTTATATTTTCTTTTATTTTAGATGTCAGAATTGTCAGTGTATAAATAAATAATATTATTATCATTAAATAATTGACATTCTAAAAAAAGTATATATTGATAAATATAAAAAATAATAATAATCTTAATTATACTAATGTTCCACATTATTAATTTAATAATACATATATTCTTAATATGTACACATATACACACACACACATAAATATTGAATTTATGAATTTAATATCTCCATATAATCATAACATATATATAAAAACAACAAAATCTATATAAAATCTACAAAACACAGTTCAGCTTTTAATATTTCAATACAGAAAATGATTTTAAATATACATTGTAATCAGATTTGGGACGGTGTAGAATTATAAATCTCCATTACAAGTAAAGCATCTATTGGCGAAGTAAAAACAGGGCACTAATGAAGTGATTGGCAGTGATTCAGAGCATTGTGGGTAAACCGAGTCCATGAGCACATTAGCTTCAATTTCCAGGCTGAGCTTGTCTAATCAATACAGCCACATAAACCAGAGACCCAATGACCCACTGCTGATTATCTCTCTCTGACACAATCTTTTTCTCCTTTCCGCCCTCTGATTCAGGACAAACCGTCTCTGAACAAAAGAGCGATAGCGTCTAATGACAAATCTCACAATTAAGCAATCAGCCTGATTTAGCTAGAATTAGTTCTGTTTCAGACAGACACTGAGAGTTTGACCCTCCAAAAAAAATAAAGGAAACCTGATTCTGACCACTTTTGTAGGCCGTTTCAAGATGCTTGATTTCATGCAATTAATTCGGGATGCGGCAAACATCACATGTACCAGATAAACTACTGTCCGCATCCGGTCTTGGAGCAATAAAACTAAAAACTCCTGCAATCGAGTGTATATCAGAGAATGGGTCAGCTAATATGCCAATGTGTATTTGCAAACAATCATAAAATGAATTCATGAACAAGAATGGGACCTTCAGAAGGGCGTTTCCTCACAGTGTCAGTAATTCTGGGACGCTCTTCATTCAGTGACTGGACCAGCCTCGTCTGAAACTCTACCACAGCGCCAACACTGGGTCTCTGTTACTGAACGTCTACAAGAAGCCACAATTCACCCGGCCGTGTCACATGACTCACGTAAAAATCAATCATCTCTGACTCCAGTGCTGCGGAGCCTTGCATCATCCCGCTTCCCGGAAAAAAAACAGCCAAATGCCTTACTGTAAAATCAGGACATATTCTGAGCATGTGATCAAAAATAAGACTAAACAACACGGTAAAAGAAGAGAAATAACAGAAACGTGTTCATCCGTAAGTGTTCAATAGAGCTTCCCATCAGCAGATTTATTTATAGGTGGACACTGAAATATTTTCCAGGTAACATTTCATCCCGAAATAGACTTTTAAAATTTGAAATATTGTTCATGAAGAAAATAAAATGTTTAACACCATTATGATTCTTTTTCATGACATCTTCATGATAATTGAGCATGTTTTGCCAACAAATGATCATTAATAATGTGCCACGATGTTTTATGATGGAAGTAATCCCCATTATTCTCAATTATGATGAAAAAAATGATCAAATCTTTCAATTATTTAAACCAGCATAAAAAAGGCATCATCATGATATTTATTTAATATCTTTATTTAAGAGATTTACTTTGTATTGACTTATTTGACCTATTTTTATTTTTGTCCAATTAAGTAAAAGTCATGAAAATATTAATGCAAAAATAAATAAATAAATGAATAAAAATAAAATAATAAAATCATTTTTTTTTCATTAAAATGTTATACTTACATTAAAATGAGTTATACATAAAAATCATGTGATTAATATTTGAATTAATGCTTTAAAATTAATAAAATGGTTACACTTTATTTGGACGGTCCATTTTAAACATTCTAAGCAACTTTGAAACTACATGTGAACTATTTTTTTTGTGTGCCAAAAAAACAAAATAACGACTTTTCAACAATATCTAGCGACGGTCGATTTCAAAACACTGCTTCGTGAAGCTTTACGAATCATTTGATTCGAATCAGTGATTCAGTTAGAGAATCAAACTGCTAAAGTCACGTGAACCAATGACATTTCAAAACACGTATGACGCCTCGTTTACTGAAATCACGTGACTCTGGCGCTCCGAACCACTGATTCGAAACAAATGATTCGTAAAGCTTCATGAATCGGTGTTTTGAAATGTCTAGATATTGTTAAAAAGTCATTATTTTGGGTTTTTTTGCAAAAAAAAGTATTCTCATCACTTTATAATATTAATGTTGAACCACTGTAGTCACATGAACCGTTTTAAATATGTTTTAGTATCTTTCAGTTCAGACAGAATTTACTTTTTTGGCTGAACTAACCCTTTAAGCGGTCTACTAATACACGAATGACTGCTATAGTTGATAACTAATGTCTAAAACGGACCATTAAAATAAAGTATCACCAATAAAATTAACCAAATCAAACGGGTCATATTAAGGCAGTTGCTCCGTTTGTGTCATAAATCAGGTCTTGGTCACTCCCGTGGGGAAAATAAGACTATGAATGAAACTCCAGACGATCCGAGCGGATCGATGGTGGCACAAGCCCTGGGCAGAGGCGTTTCTCTGGGACAGGCCACTGAGGAATTCCCCCGTCCTGATCGATGGACTCATGAAGCTGTAGTAGAGCGAGGGATCGGCTTTCACTGACCGTGACTGTCAAACAGACCCTGAACCCAGCAGAATCTTGTACTGTATATAATACACATCTATCTTTACGAATAAGCAGGTTTTATGTGAACTACATCATAAAATCTTAAATAAACATTTTTTAATAATACATGAGTAATGATTGCATGCTTTTGTGGGTGCTTGAGGGGTTTTATAGGATATCACTGTTCGATACCTACATAACTCGGGTCCATCCGAAGTGCTTTGTCTATTTTTTTCATTTGCAAAGGGAACGACGGATCACAGTAAAGTAATGGTACACCGAGCTGCTCAATTCAAGGGATCGTCATTACCGTCGGTTGCGCCACTAAATTCCCACTTCCAAGAAGCCAAATCTATAGAGATTGTATTTCGGAAGCAGTCTTGATACATTTGATTCAAGCTAATGCTCTTCTTTAGCTGGGAAACTTTTATGAAGCATAAATTGTGCAAGAAAGAAAACTTCACTAGTTTACATTACAAAAACGTAACAGAAATGGTCGCAAGTGTTGGAGGTGTTTTCCACGTTATGTTAACAACTTTATGGTTGCTAGCCATTTAAAAGCAGACCGATCCCTAAATTTTTTATGTTTTGATCATTTTGTCACTGGTGTTTAAAGTGGTAATTGATTATAATTTCACTTTTTTAGTGTGTAATGTTGTTGTTTGAGCATAAAGTTATGCAAAGTTGCGACGCTTTTCTTTTACAGAAATCATGTGATGTTGGCGACATCACAAACCCCAACATTTACATAAACCCCGCCCCCGAGAACATGCAACAAAGGGGGCGGGGCCATGTTGGGCCGCTTTAGAGAAGAGGAAGAGTTGTTGTAGTCGAGTGTTGTTGATGCCGTCATTTTACACTGGATGGCTTCACAAAAGATGAACATGACGACACGTGCTAGTGATGAGTTGATCAACTCTACAGCGACTACATCAATTTATCCACGAACCGTTCAGAAACGTCTAAAAGTTGGAACTTCTTCCTGAGTCTCTACATCAGTGTCGACTCAATGTAAGGATGAACACATTTTGTCTGCGTGAGATTCTCCAGCTTTGTTGTTGTTGAGCTGTTAAAGCTCCGCCCTCTTCTGGAAAGAGGGCGGGGAGCAGCAGCTCATTTGCATTTAAAGGGACACACACAAACATAGCGTGTTTTTGCTCACACCTAAATTTGACAAGCTATAATAAATGATCTGTGGGGGATTTTGAGCTGAAACTTCACACACACATTCTGGAGACACCAGAGATGTATATCTTGTGAAAGGGGCATTATAGGTCCCCTTTAAGAATTTTCCCGCCAAATGGATTTGCAGCTCAAACAAAATCATTTTATTTAATTAAAGACTTGAAAATAGCTAAAAACGAGTGGAAAAACGAAATATCAAATGTGCCCACTTTGCCTGCAATTCCTCCAAATTATAGTAGATTAATGCCTCTAAACATAAGAAATGTGTTTATAGTTCACTGCAAGTCAGTTAACTGTATTGCTGTTGCTCTTCTAGTCTGTATCTAGGGATACTGGTGGGTTGAGCTTGTTCGTGGTTGGTTGGGATCTCATGGGACACGCTTCACTAATCCTCCCACCTCTCCTCTACAAATCAAAAAGCGGTTATGGCTCTCAAAAGCATCCGCAATAATGCTGAGTAATTAGATTCAACCATCAGTGCAAGTGCAGAGGAGAAGACGAGATAAAAAGTAGCTAATGACATGGTGCAATTAAGCCAGTGAATAACAGAGTCAGCAGTTTGACTGTTTTCATTTGCTCATTCGGTCTTCTCTGGCTTCATCAGCATAATAAACAGGTTACAGACGGAGTGGTGTGACAGTATTTAACGTGCAACAGTATGAATGTTTGGTTCTGCGATACTATTATTATCTTTGTTGGTTCTGATGAAAGTAGGGATGCTCGCAACTGGTTAACTGCTGAGAATTGTGACTGATTAATAGCATTGAAAAATAGTAGTATTTAATAATAATTAAAATAATAAATAATAGTATTTTAAAAGTATAAAAAAGTCATTTAAGTCATTTTTCAAGAAATTTGAAAACATTTGCAGCATGGTTAAAAATTACGCGACAGGTTTTAAATGGTGTTTTTCACGCTCACTTGAATTTTTTTTCAGCGGAAACAACTTAAAATGCATTTATGGTCATACTGATAAGATGACCATAAATGCTCCATTTAAATCTCCATTTATACTACATCACTGGGTCCCATCATACAGGCACATGGTTTCTCCTACCACTGCTATGCTGATGACACACAACTCTACCTGTCCTGAAAATCACTCTCCAGATCATTCTCCTTCACTGCTCCCTGCTGGTGGAATGATCTCCCTACTTTCATCAGGAACGCAGAATCCCTGGCAATATTCAAGAGACAGCTGAAAACTCACCTCTTCCGTGAACACTTGATCCCCTCATTAAAAAAAAAAAAAAAAAACACCTTTCCTTCCCTTTTCCCTTCCTACTCTAGCTTATGGTACTGAGCAATGTATGGAACTTGTATTGTGAGCACTTCCTGTGTTATTTGCCAATTCATGAAGAATCGCTTGTTTGTTTTCCTCACTTGTAAGTCGCTTTGGATAAAAGCGTCTGCTAAATGACTAAAATGTAAAATGTAAATGTAAGCCATCATTCGAAAGTGAAGAGTTTTTTTTTTTTTCTGTACACTCACAATAAAAACAAAACACTGTACTTTTGTAAAATAAAGAATACAAAGAGGATGCTGCTTTCTGCCCTCTCCGTTTTCTGTCAGTGAACTTGTTTTTTTAAGTGTGACACAAAGATGAACCTAAACTCAGTATATAATTCTACTTGTCGCAGGTTTTTTTCTTTCATTTAATGAATTATTTAAGTGAAATATATTTTGCATTTATAGATAAAATTATATATATACACTGTAAATATTTTTTTTAATTTTTAATTTTTTTAATATTTTTTTTCACTTATCCACTTATTCATTATAATTTAATTCAATTCTAATTTAACAATCTCATCAGTTAAGCGCCGGTTGTAGGTCAGGAAATAATAGACTAAATGAACATCCCTAAATGGGAGTGATTTCATTTTGATGATTTTTGTGTTTATGTTCACTAACAAACAAATTTTGGCTTACTTACATCGAATAAATAAAATCCAAATAATTATATTATATTCTGATGTTAAATATTTAATTTACCTCAGCATTAATGCATGCTAATGTAAAATGCTTATGTAAAAAAACAAACAAAAAAAAAACACTAAGGTTGAAATATTGCATTATACCTTACCACTACTATAATATAAAATTACTCAAATAACGCAATAAGAGTTTAGTCATACCGCCCACCTCTGGGTCACAGCCTGTCCATATTCAGCTCAGTGGAGCAGTAACCGAGAGAATCAGCTTTTTCCATCATTTATCCACCTTTTCAGAGCAGAAATGGTTTTCTCTATCTCAGCTATTTCCAAAGCATGTTCATATATCTGTAAAAAGATGATTCATAAACATGGTTCACGTATATCTCTCAAAACACTGACAAATCTGACCTTGAACCAGATCAAAATGAAACCTTGATGGAAAACACTAGTAGCAAATATCTTAAATACCTAAAAAAAAGAAAACTTTGAATGAATCTGCAAAACAATAAAACTCCATAACAATAATCAAAGATCATCTAGAGAACAGACGGTGTCCTTTTTGAATATTCAAAGCCAATGGAGGTGATAATGGATCACAAATGATGTAATGTGACTTGTAATCACGCTGTCTACAGGCTCCATTCTGAGCATGAAAAATAAGGCCTATACTATTTTGAGGAGGCAAACCTTTCTTCACATCACTTCAGTTTTGCAATATCTGCACTTCTAGTGGCAACAAATGGAACTGAAATCTGCTTGTTTGAGCGCAACAACATTAGCTCGACCAACGCCGTGAGTTTTGACCAGAACAACCCGTTTGTCGAAAATGATCAAATGGAGGACTGTTTATTATTTCGGAGTGTCTATTTACTCCCAATGGAAAGTAGTCTGTCTTGTTGGCAAAGGCCATTTACAATAACTCCGCCCACCAATGTCTGATTGGGCCACACAAGATTAAAACAAGATGCACACTATTCAACGACTGCTTGGAAATGGCTTTTGACGAGTTTGAATCTTGTTCTTCTCCAATTTCCAATCATATATCAGATTGGAAAGCCATTTATTTTTAATAAAAATTGATTAATAATAATAGCTGCAAGTAGTTTTTTCACTACTAAAAAAGGGAAAGAGCCTGTGATAACGTGATGAAAATGAATGCAAAAGTAACAGTAAGTAAACACAAGTTTACCTTCGAAAAAAGTCAAATATTTCATGACTCTTAGAGTTTCCTCACACCCCAAAACCACTTACCAATGTGGTACAGCCCAATCCAGTCAGTGGCATCCACCTCCTCCTTGATGTCCCAAGAGATGACAAGGTTTTGCCCTAGCCCAAGTGTGAACTGGTACGTAGAGGCTGTTAAGGAGGAACGGCTATCCGACGTCACCAGGTCGGTGTCGCTGTTGGCCCGCTGCAAGCCCATCGGTTCAGGAGCTCCTCCTCTAGAGCTCCCCCCATTCCCAGAGCCACCCTGTGACGAAAGACTGCGGAGGTTTTCCGGGCTCAGCGTGTAGCGCATGTGCGGGGTGCGCCTCCGCACCACTAGGAGATGTTCGCGGGCGGTGGTGGTCGTGCTGGTTGCCATGGTGACTTGGGTGGAGGGGTGGGAAGTGTGGTGTGGGGAAGGGGTTGGGTGATGAGAAGGGGGAGGGTGGGGGCGGGAACGGGGAGGGAGGACTGCCGTGGCCAGCGAGGGGCGAATGGTGGAGGTCGGGATGAGATGGAGGCAAGAAATAGGAGCCAAATGGCCAAAAAAGGAGGGAAGGGGTTGGGGTTGGGATTGGGTTTGGGCTCAAGAAGCCCTAGTTGGCGGAAGCTTTCTCCTTGCTTAAGTTCACCAAAAGAGGTGGTGTCGGCATCTAATGTGATGACTACATAAATTTGACTTCAGAAAATCATACTTTTGGGTTTACGACCTCAAGGTATTTTAAGTACATCTAACTCAAAAGATTGAGGGTTTGATGGGCCTCCAAAACTCAACTCAAAGAGCGAGTCAAATCTCAATTTTCAAGTTTTTGAGCAATGGTGGAATTCATTCAGAGATCTTTTCCGGGGTGGTAAACGGCCTTAAAACAAGGTTAGCTTTGGTTTCAGGAGCCAAGAAGTGCCAAAAGGCCCTAGTCAGTGGAAGTTTATTCCTTAAGTAAGTTCTCTAGAAGCGGCAGTGGCATCTAAAATGAAGTGGCATCTAAAATTTGACTTCCGAAATTCATTACAATCTTTGGTTTGCAATCTCAAGATATATTTAAAAAAAATCCAATCCAGAAGACTGAAGGTTTGCCGGGCCTCCAAATCTCAAACGAGAGAGCATCTAATGCCAGTCAGATCTTTTGAAAATTCATGTTCTAGGTCTTCAAGGAATGGTGGAGATCATGTAAAGATCGTTTCTGGGTGCCAAATGGCCTAAAAAAAAAAAAAAGTTGAGGTTTGGGTTTAGGCCCAAACGGGCCAACAAACCCACTCACAGCACTAGCTGATGAGGTTTTCTCCTTCTCCAAGTTCTCTGGGGTTTGGCATCAAAAAAGACGATTACATAACCCACTTCTAAAATATCCAACAGGATTGAGTTTATGCCACTGAGGTAACAAATAAGCATCCAAACCAGAAAAGAAAAAGCCGGATAACTCTCAAAGGTCCATACTTAGAGTCTCACAGGGATTAAAGCACTGAAAAACAAAAATGAACTGAAAATAACATATTTCTCAGTATCATAACATTTCCTGTCCATGTCATCTACTATGGGCATTGCTACTTCCTTTCGTTTAACGCAGGGTGGATGTTTCCTGTCCATTTGTAGGAGCCAAGAGGGGAATACGAACTGGATTTGTGATGTGAGGAGTTCGATCTCCGCTTTGCCTTCAGGTCTAGGAGATGGTTGGAGAAAGAGTGCGATTCCACGCTGGAGTTTGGTTAATACCAGCAGCCATAAATGGAGGACGAATGACACCTAAAAGGGAAAACAGGAACAAGGGTAAATGGGTAGAAAAACAGTTTGTGTTTATACACGAGGACAATGATTCATCAGTTTAACGTAAGCTAAAACTGCCTTTTAAATAGTACAAACCCGCTCCTTTTTTATCCACCCAACATATGAAAATTCAGCTCTTCCATAAACAGAATTTAAATATATTAAACTAGAAAGTGTAATAGTCTTGTTGTGCGTAAGAGAACTTTCAAAAACATACAGGCAGTTTTTGAGCCGTACAGTATCCTATACCTTCCAACAACAAATTCATTTTAATTTGGTTAAATTACTAAATCAATGGAAAGATTAATACTGATTGACGAAAAGAAAACACAGGAAAACTCCAAATACTACCCATGAGCATCACTGTGTAATCCTTTTGTAAATCCTTTCTTACAGCAGCATTCTCCTCCCATTTTCCCTCACAATCAGCCCTCCTTTCAAGCTCAGATAAGTGTGCGGCTCCTAAATAGCTCTTTCTGCTTGAGTTGTCAGTGCAGGTTTCCAGAAGGGTGTGAAACGCAGAGCGATGTGGCCTGCCCAGGTCCTGGCCACCGACCAAACACAAGAGCTTTCTATATCACTGCCAAAATCATCCCGCATACATCCACGAGTGTCTGTGTCGCTGTGTCTGTAGGGGCTCGTTCACTCAGAATGCGCTTTTGCTTGAAAAATTAGCCCATCTAGTGCTTTTGCATAGAAAAACAATGAGAAAGTAGCACGTCGGAATGGAAAAATACGTTCTGTAGTCTATAGACACCATCCCATCATCACATTTTGAAGCAAACTCATCCATTTTTGTTAATATTTTTTTTTTCTGTAGAAAGAACATAACTATAATTAGAGGGGTGTAAAAATGACTTTAGAAAGACAGCAACACAATTACTTTACTTTTTACATGGAGATTGGTAGGTTTATTAGTAAAATCTGTTGACTTGAGCAATCTTTCTTTCATTATACGCCAACTAAGACGGTTCAAAAATGGCAAAAAGCACTTCTTGTGTTATTTGCCTCAAATTTGCAGGCCTATAATTCAAGATATTTTAATATCCTTTTAGATTCTGGTTTCAAAGTGTCTTTCCTTTGGGAATCTTCATTTTAAACACCCTTGATGGTTCAATCCCGGAGACATGGACATGTTAATATGGCTCCGTGAGTAAATTGTTCACATTTTCAGTGGTCAAAAACCAAATGTGGGTCACTTTGCATAACGCCGTTAAAGTGGAATATCTGTAGAACAAATAATGTTGAGGCTAGAA
>CM074293.1:3335000-3374867 GCA_037194245.1 Opsariichthys bidens
TTTTAGGAGAACATTCAGCAATTCTCTGGTCTTGCAGAGGCAGATTTTTGAGCATGACTGGTGCACATTTTCGTCTAATCTATACCCAATTAGATCAGAAGAATGATTAACCTTAGGGGTGTAACATGATACAGCAGTGGGGAGAAAACTAAAATTGCTTTTTTTCTTCTTTTTTTGTAAAACAGTTGTTTCTTGAACAAATGGTGTCTCTCTTTAAATAAATTAAATTATAATTAATAAAAAAAAAATCTATCTCAGCTAATGCTGTGAACTATATATAGGCAGCCCTTTCTTACACATTACTACAACATTTCAAAATCAACTACACAAGTAAAAATAAAGGCGTCAATGATTCCATGAAACCTTTCCAATGCTCAAAAGCTTCTTTATTTTGGAAAAAGGTTCTTTAGATTATTAAAATCTTCTTCTTTAGCATAACTATGAAACCTTTTGAAACCTTTGTTTTTAAGAGAGTATGCAATCAGTGGGTTGCCTGAAATGCTAGTCGACTATCGGTTTTAAGAAAGTTATTAAACAGCTGGATGGTACAGAATGCAGGGGTTATTAAAAGTGATCATATTTTTACATTGAGATTTTATATTGAAGACGCAGCTCTCAAAATGGGATGCTAAAAACATAATTTAGTTTCACAGAATATTGGAATTCGTAGATCAGTTTTATTGTTTAATGACATAAAATTGCTTAAAGTCAGCATGAAAACAAAATGGACAATTCTTGTTTTTTTGTTGAATATTGCATGTGCCCTCATAATTTTTTAATCATACGTATCTTCCCCTCCCTTTTGCAGCGACTTCTCTTCTCCAATTAGATGGTTAGTGGCGAGAGGGCGGAACAACCTGTCACTCACATGAGATCCACCAATAGCAAACCACAATCCAATCAATTCCACATGGACAAAACCAAAGACTGTCGCAACTTTAATGTCAAGCTAACTTTAAAATACAAAAGTTTTAGGCTGATGGAACGATGGGCCAATGGAACGATAGACCGATGGGCCAATGGAACGATAGACCGATGGGCCAATGGAACGATAGACCGATGGGCCAATGGAACGATAGACCGATGGAACGATAGACCGATGGAACGATAGACCGATGGAACGACAGGCCGATGGAACGACGGGCCGATGGAACGACGGGCCGATGGAATGACGGGCCGATGGAACGACAGACCGATGGAATGATAGAACGATGGGCCGATGGAACGATAGACCGATGGAACGACGGGCCGATGGAACGACGGGCCGATGGAACGACAGACCGATTGAACGATAGACCGATGGAACGACGGGCCGATGGAACGACAGACCGATGGAATGATAGAACGATGGGCCGATGGAACGATAGACCGATGGAACGATAGACCGATGGAACGACGGGCCGATGGAACGACGGGCCGATGGAACGACGGGCCGATGGAACGACAGACCGATGGAATGATAGAACGATGGGCCGATGGAACGATAGACCGATGGAACGATAGACCGATGGAACGACAGGCCGATGGAACGACGGGCCGATGGAACGACGGGCCGAAGGAACGACGGGCCGATGGAACGACGGGCCGATGGAACGACGGGCCGATGGAACGACAGACCGATGGAATGATAGAACGATGGGCCGATGGAACGATAGACAGAACTTTAAAATACAAAAGCTATTCACAAATTCAAACACTGACAAGTACTAAGGAGGTTAAATGAAGAAATACACCAGGAGGAACTTCCAAAAAAATCCAATCCAATTGCATCGCCCCTCCCATTGTGCCTTTCTTCTCCGCTTAAACTCATCAATTAGTCTCAGATTGCTCTGAGAGCATCACGGTAGGTGTTGTAGCAGGTGAAACTAAATAGGATCAAGAGGAGATTCACACTATCAGAGAAGCTGACGGGAAGCGTTAGATATCTCATTTATTATTCTCCTCTGGTGTGATGGTCAGCAGGATACCTTCACATCAGTGCGCTCCACGCGGAGATGGCTGGGAGGTAATTCAGAAGGGTGAAGTTTAAATAAAAACTAGGTCGGTCATTTTCCTGATGTCCCACAAATGCCTCAACTTCAGTAAGCAGGACTTTGAATCTATTTAAAAGGAAGCTATATTTACAAAGTCTCCGTATTTGGTTTAAACGCAACAATCCGCCACTACATTCCATACACTACAATGTTAAAATTTTCCAACTACTTAAATGTAGTTTAACTCTGTATCGTTTTTAGAAATGCTTTGTCTTTTTGAACAAAATATATAATTATTTATTATATAGACGATAAACAGAATGATAGAAAGAATGATACATAGAACAACTGGTCGATACATAGATGGCTCGATAGATGGAACAATGGATGGAACGGTAGATGGAATGATATATGGAATGATATATGGAATGATATATGGAATGATATATGGAATGATATATGGAACGGTGGATGGAACAATGGATGGGTACATAGATGGAACAATAAATGGAACGCTGAATTGAACAATAGATGGAACGGTAGATGGACCGATGGGCCGATCGACAGATGGAACGATCAATGGAACACTGAATTGAACAATAGATGGAACGGTAGATGGAACGATGGGCCGATCGACAGATGGAACGATCGACAGATGGAACGATCGACAGATGGAACGATCAATGGAACAATCATAGATAGAACGATCGAGACAGATTTCAGCTCACTTTCAACAAGTGAAGGCCTACGCTCTAGCGCACTAACTGGCACACATGCAGAAGGTGTGCGGCTGATCGCTGGGCGAGGATTAGAGGGTGAATGGGTGGATTTAGCGGTGACAGAACGCTTCTATTAATCCCTGTATTACAGTCTCATCTCATTTCTGTGGCCTGACCACCCCTCCCTCTGTCTCTCTTCACAAACAACTGCACAGACCGTCTCACATGTCACCTCTGCCACCTCCAACTGTCCTGCTGAGATTTTTCATTAAACTGTAATTTTTTCCTAACATGTTTTTCCCAAACTACACAGCATATGTCTCTCTTATCTTTTTGGATTACTGTCATTCACTTAATCTTTCTCAAATTAATAAACAGTATATAATCTTTTTTTAATGCTCTATATTGTGCAATTTAATTCTATTTTAGGTGTCTAAATATACCACATGCATCAAAATTGAGATTTGTAATATCTATACAATTGCAAGCATTGAAAATTCAATTCAATTGCAAGCTATTGAAAACATATATACATGTACATATACATTATATATATATATATATATATATATATATTATATATATATATATATATACACAATATATATATATGTATATATATATATATATATATATAGAGAGAGAGAGAGAGAGAGAGAGAGAGAGAGAGAGAGAGATTTAGCTTTGTCATGCTTTGTAATAGTTCGTAAATAAAAAAAAAACTATCAATTAAAGTTATGAAAGTATAAAAAAAAAAAAAATGACTAAGGCAATTAACAAAATTACTAAAAAACCTTATTAAAATAAAATTACAAAAATAAAATTTAAATAATAAAACAATACAATAAAAGCTCATTCTAAATATTAAAAAAATACAAGGTATACTAGGTGTTTTCAGAAGAATATCAGGCCAAGTGTCGACAATACTCTGTGAACTTCTAAATATGACCGTATACATACATGAATCCCTCCATGTTACTTTTGTCATCTGTGAGAAGAAAGTCCATTGTTTTTTGGTCTGAACCCCTTCTGAACTAATCCAGATTTGACTCAAATTCAACCTCCAAATCACTGTCAATCACTGAGAGTAGACAGATTAGTCAAAGACATCAACTATAAGCAAGCCATTAAGGAATTGTTGGAACGATGAATAGAACAGATTATTTTCTCTAAAAATTCAGTGTGAGTTAATGTTTTCAAAAGTTTTTTTAAATAACAAGAGTATCAACGAGAGTCAACTACAGCTGCTATTGTCAAATCTTGATAAAACGGTTTACAAACACAGATGCAAATCTCACACTAGACGATAAGTTGTTCACTGTAAACCCAAGCATTCAAAATAATGAATTGGTTTGAGTAGGACGAACTTAAAACACAGTAGTTCAGTCAAATTAACATTTATGATTATTTAACACCTTTTCCTTCACAGAACTGATTTATTTTAAGTAAACTGAACTGTTACATTGTTTCGAGTTTTATGAACTCAATTCTTTTAATTTAGGCGAACTCAAGTTTCACTGAAACTGGGCTGGGATTTCTATTTCCCAGCATGCTTTGCTCATGGCACTCGAAAGGGTAAGAAAATGCTAAAATTATTAAAAGTATTTTTAGTAGTGATTAATGTTTCGTTATGCTGTTTCGTTATGTGTTAACGCCCCCCTAATTTCTCACCGACACAACTTGGAAACCGTAGGGTTAAAGAAAGTTTAACAATCGTAACTGCGAAGGCATTCGTGTACGTTCAACTCGTAAAAGCGATTTTTCGGACAAGACCTGAACGCACCATCGGAATTCTCGTTTCGGACCTACAAACCTACGACGCACACCACAATCCATCAAATGTAGAAATAAAGCCTTTTAAAAGCCAAACGCCCAACAATAAACCTTACCCCTCCATCCATCCAGATAGTACGGTCTATATAACTTCAACAGCTGGCCACTGGATCGCGCCAACATGCCTAAAGTAATGGGGGAGGGAGATATCTGCTCTGCCCACAGCGTTCATCAGGTCCGGCTGTGGCGCCGACGCCTGTGGATGTTACTCTGCCAGGAACGGGAAGCTCACCTAAGATGCATTAGCTAATGATCTTACATCCTGTCCCCTCCTCAAGGCACTTCCTCCCGGAGCAGTTCAGGCAGCGGATGACTGACTCAGCGCTCCAGCACAGTTAAATCCTGTCTAATACCTCCACTGTGAGACCTTACCTTTGAACCTCAGAGCACTCGGGCTAAACGCCAGCCTGATGGGAGGACGCGACGCTCACTAGAATATTTGGGTTAATCTGAGAATATCTGAGGTAGAACGTATCGTGTTACGCTTTACAACATGATATCTATATGATCATCATTATGCAGTCTTCACTGGATGGATCGGTTTTCCTTTCCTTCAATAAGATTATCTCTTGGTAGGATAAGGAAATGACCATTTAAGCCAACGTTGAGACTCATTTCAGAAGAATCTTCTGGGCTCAGCATAAACAAATGGTCACAATCTCCCTTACAGAAATTTAGTCCACAAAAATACTGTAGTTACTTCAGGCATCATTATTACAATATAAATTAAATTGGGGAAAAAAAAAATAAATAATTAAAATTTAAGTACATTTTCCAGAGTAACATTATTTTAAAAAAGCAGATCCTCGCATCTTCTGAACAAAATTATTTTCTCTATTTTTGTAAAGGTTCCTGTGCACAATTGTAAGTGTGCTTAATTATATTGAATATGCACTTGTAGTGTACTTCAATCATGAAAGAATAAAAAAAACAAATACTTCCAGATAATATAACATTAATTAAATAAAAGGTTACTTGGAAAAAGTGCACTTCGTAATAAGGTCGAATTAAAAGTTTTACTTTAAAGTACTTTGTTTAAAATGTACTTTTGTCACGTTTTAAAGTATATTTGTTTACTTGTCGGAACACTTAACAATATTTCAAAGGCAATAGAAGTAATTATGAAATGACATATAATCCTACTTAAAGTTGACCTATAATGCCCTTTCACAAGATGTAATATCAGTCTCTGGTGTCTCCAGAATGTGTCTGTGAAGTTTCAGCTCAAAATCCCCCACAGATCATTTATTATAGCTTGTCAAATTTGCCTCTATTTGGGTGTGAGGAGCAAAAACACACCGTTTTGTGTGTCACTTTAAATGCAAATGAGTTGCTGCTCCCCGCCCCCTTTCCAGAAAAGCTGGAGTTGATTCAACTCATCACTAGTCATGTTAATATTTTGTTCAAATCCAGCGTTGAATCGACCCTCATTTGTGAAGCAGTCCGGTGTAAAATGACGGCATCAACAAACACTCGACTTCAACAACTCTTCCTCTTCTCTAAAGCAGCCCAACATGTAAAATTTTAGGGTTGGTGATGTCACTAACCCAGGAAGAAGGTCATTGTAGTCCCTACCAGCCGTTTGTTGTAGTCCTTAAAAAGCGATTTCTGTAAAAGAAAATAACTCTCTTTGAGCGTCGTAACTTTGCAGACGTTGTTTCTGCTCAAACAGCAACATTACACACTAACTAAAGTTAGAAAAGTGAAATTATAATCAAGGATCCCTGTGAGTATTTAAAAAAAAAAAACACTCTTACATTCAGATAACTGAATTTAATAAATAAATAAAACTATATAACATGCATGTTGTGTGTCCGGAAACAGTCCATAAAAAAAAGGTGTCCATAAACAGGTGTGAACAGCATTGAGAGCACTCCATTTATATAATTATTCAACAAAATTCAGCATGAAACCCTTCAGCTAAACAGCTACTGATGTTATATCTTCACATTTTCTGCCTGTATTTATATTTCTCAGGTCAAGAGTAGATAAACTTGAGGTTCAGGAGCAAACACTCCCTCAAACTAGACTAGCCCCCGTGCTGCAACACACGTCGTAACGTTTCACTGTTTATTTATACAGCGTCGAGGGTGACACTATTTATAGACGAGCCAGCACATCCCGGCCACTCGGATGCCAAAACACTGACCCATATCTGAGGCGGGTTTGTGCATGCCAGCTGGTGTTCACAGCCAAACAATAGGCTAATGTAGCATGTGAACGTGCTTCCTAGCAGTACGGCATATTAATGTCCATTCACGAACACGTACTGATGTTATGAGTCATGTTACTGCCGTTTTAGCGTGACGGAGTGGATTAAAGTCCTTTGTAAGATATGTAAAGATTTCTATGCCGCCGCTCCAACAAAAACTGACAGTAGCTGAATTAGCAAAGGACAAATAATGAGAATAGAGGGCGGGAAAACAAATGAGATCTCTTGAATATCTCATTTGTTTCTCCAAGAAAGCGAGAAAAATGGAGAACGATCATTTTTCTCAGAAGAAAAAGATGCTAATAATCTTACAAATTTATCCACAAAATGTCTCAAATTGTGCTCATATTTGCCAAGATAAAATCTCAAGTCAGAGATTTCAGTATTAACTACAAACCTTTATCATATTCCTTGAAGACAATTATCTAGTAAATGTTACCAACATTCATTTTTACTCTACATCCACATGTGTCTCCCAAGAAAGACAAAGTTTATACTTCACCGAAACATCTTTGAAAGTCTCCCGAGGTGCAATACTGGCTGAAATACTGTATTGTGCAAAAGTCATCTGGCGGTTTTATCGTCTGTCGTAATCCCAAAGCCGTTGTGACTAGGGTTGGATATTGCTTGAATTTTAGCCGTTCCGATTCCAATTCTGATTCTTCTTATCAATTTTGATTGTCGTCGATTGCCAGATTCAATAACAAGTCAAACATTTAGATAAACATATTTATTCTGTCTTTTTGCGAAACATTCCGTTTCAGCTGAATAACATGAATAAAAATCAACTAACTAACTACATTAAACGATTAGTTCACATCCTAGGTGTATATGGCATTCTTTTTTCTGATGAACTCAGTTGGAGATATTTTAATAATTACTCTGACGCATCCAAACATTATAATAACAGTGAACAGGACTCATGAGTTTGAGTTGAAGAAAGTGTCTCCATCCACATCCATCCATCATAAATGCACACCTCACGGCTCCGGAGCGTTAATAAAGGCCTTCTGAAGTGAAGCGATGCGTGTGAGTAAAAAAAAAAAAAAATCCATATTGAATAAGTAATATATATCCGCCAGTCCGCCTCAACTTCAAACAGTGTAACTGACGTGATGCCATTTTACACTTTCTTCATAATTTGTTAAAAAAAACCTTTATTAACTCCCCGGAGCCATGTGGAGTCCGTTTATGATGGATAGATGCACTTTCTTGAGCTTCATACTTGTTGGTCCCCTTCACTGCAATTGTAAAGCTCGAACCCATCAGGATATTTATTAATATAACTCCGATCGTGTTCATCAGAAATAAGACAGTCAAAGGATGGCTTGAGGGCGAGTAAAGCTTGGGGTGATTTTCATTTGAAAGTGAACTAATCCTTTAACTATCAAATTTCAAGCATTATTAAAGCCAAATAAGCCTAAAGAGTCAGTAACAAAATAAGAAAAAATAAGCAAATTAGCAATAGCACAAATAAACAAAGTTCAGAAATTGAAACAAAACAACAACGTTTCTTTTTATAAATAAAATAGATTAAATCTTATTAAAGTTGCAAAAGTTATTCAGGTTTATTAGGCTGCTGTCACTTTAAGACCTAACGCATGGATCCGTTATACTGTTACACATGCATTTTCTTTCTCAACTGTTTACGTTCACTTAAGGCAAAACCGACCGTGTTTAAGAGGATATTTTGACATAATTTGTCCATTTAAGCACAAGAAAATGCGATAGAGAACTTAATTCAGTATTCGTGCACTATGCATTTCTGCGTCCAGAGCCCCAAACAGAGAAAACAAAAAGTTTTGCATCTCTTTGCACTTAAAACCACATTAAAATGTCCATTCAGAAATCAATAAAATGTAAATTTTTTAACAATTATCTGATTCCTGACCTCAAGTATCCGATTCCAGAATTGGAATGACTTTTGACTAATAAACAATTAACGTCATTTGGGTTTATCAGACAAATATTTCAGCTTGTATTGACAAATAAGGCTGAGAAATGGCACATCAGTGTGACCGCACTGTTTGGATGAACAATAGCCATGATGCATATTCTATTTCGGGTACAGAGTGATGTAAGTGTGTGTATGCACACGCATTCTGTTCAAGGAAACACCAGGAAAGAGCCTTGACTTCTTCCTGCGATTGCTCTGTGCACAAAAACAAAAAAATTAAAACATTAAGCTTACATGGTACAACAATGACGCAGGAGCAATGACATACGTTCTTCCCAGGACTCAAACCTGATCATTGTAAACATACCAATGTACAAAATTAGAAACAAACTCACAATGCATTTGACGCAAAAAACGCACACACATTCATGGTGATGCAAACACAAATATGCATTTCACTCACCTCATCTCACTGGAAAACTGAACTATTTTATGAGGTGGAAATTTCGTACGTTTCGAATGTCAATCGTACAAAAATGTACAATTTTTTTTTTTTTTTAAAAAGCAAGCATGAAGATCCACCCCGGAACAAACCAGTCACTGTGGCATAAGCAGATAGTACGAAAACGTCCCAATGAGATTGTACAAATTCATACGAATTAGCCACCAGTAACATAAAATAAATAATTGCACAAACTTCCAGACTTAGAAGATCTGTAATATCTACACTTGAGATACAAATTGATATGTCCAAAAAAGCAATAGTATAGTTTTAGGGAAAGCAGCTGATAGACAAACGCACTGAATGTAAAATTATTTAAAGGGGACCTATGATAGCCCCTTTCACAAGATCTAATACCAGTCTCTGGTGTCTCCAGAATGTGTTTGTGAAGATTCATCTCAAAATCAACCACAGATCATTTATTATAACTTGTCAAATTTGCCTCTATTTGGGTGTGAGGAGCAAAAACACTCCATTTTGTGTGTGTCCCTTTAAATGCAAATGAGCTGCTGCTCCAGAAGAGGGCGGAGCTTTAACAGCTCAACAACAACAAAGCTGGAGAATCTCACGCAGACAAAATGACGATCGTCAGTAACGGTGTTCTTCGGCAAATTTCCTTCATAAATGAAATTCGACCACGATGTCCTCAGTGGCTCGATGCCGAGAGTCTGTGGAGACTCGACTGTTCGTTGGTACATCCAATATTTGTAATGTTTTTTGGTACAGACATTGTATAACTTCAGCTGCTAATGAGGGAATAGGGCGGAGCCTGTGCTAACAGGGTTGAACATCACCAGTCGTGGCTTCAACATCCTCTCATGTAAGAGTCCGCGGAAATCTGGAAACATTCATTTGGATAGACCGGTTATGATTTATGGGGATTACAAAAAAAAAAATGAGTGGATGGATTTTAACTATTATAGGTTAGTTGTTACACTATGGACACGCATCTGAGTGTTCACCTCTTCAAACATTAAAATAATACTGACAGTAGGTGAAGTAATTGAGTTACTCATACAATCAAAGCGAGTGACTGTTTTTATGAATGAGTCGTTGAATCACTCTCTCGATTTGCTCAAAGCCGCGGACGCAAAACAGTTCAGCTGCGGCTATTATTGGAACTATTATTTCGCTGCAAAATAGAGCAAACTAAACTGACAATACAGCTGCGTTTCTCAACATTAAAAACACGAATTCGAAGAGAGTTTGAGTCTTAAATCAATCTCTATGCAGTCTCTGTGTCTATATTTGTTGTTCATGCAAGTAAAAAACCCGAGAACGGCAGTAATGTAGCACAAAAGATTTGACTGGATGTCATGTATTTGACCTTTTACACCACCATTTTCCTGTTTTTGTCATTTTGCCTGTTAGGAATATTTGCTCACTTTTAATGTTATGTTAATTTGGGGTAGAATTAAGCGAATTTGGAAACCACTGGCCTAACCAAACACAACCCAACCAACAAAATTTTATTCACACAAAAACGACAGAACAAACGCAGGCTAACATCAGAAACTAACTAAAGTCGAGTCTAAAGTTGTGCCGTTTTTATTTTAACATTTAATGAGATATTCAAATGTACTTAGCAATCTAATGTTAAAATTAAAACAACACTTGTTTGAAATCGAACTTTTTTTTGTCTTTAATACCACTTTTGATCATTTTAAAGCATCCTCGCTTAACAAAAGCATCATTTTCTGTCATGTTCGGTTCGATTAAAACGAACTCTGGTGCGATTGCTCAGTTAGTGCGGTTCATATGTGAACGCTGCCATCCGAACCCTGGTGCGGACCGAGACCGCTAAAAAGACGGGTCTCGGTCCGCTTCCAAACGAACTCTGGTGCGGTTCGGTTGATATATGAACGCAACACGGACCAAAGACATGTAAACCAACCAAAAACAGGACGTGATGTCACAAGATGCGACGCTACAAGTCAGCTGATTTGACGACGCTGGAAGATCGGCGTATCCAAAATGAGTCGAGGGCAAACGTGGAGAAATCCTGCTGCTGTTTTGAATGTTTTGAACATTTCATGAGCTCTTCGTGAGTTCTCAGCTGGTACAATAAAGCATATGTACACGCATAAAATCATGGCGTTTAATCCAGAACACAGCGTTGTTTTGAATGTTCGGTAAGCGAGCTCCGTCGCCAAATATACGTCATAAAAGCCGACCAATCAGGTCGTGACCGTATCCCGATGCCTTTGATTCGGTAACTTAAGGTTCGCTGTTAAAAATGCCAGTGTGAACGCTAAGAGGACCAGGACTATCTGTTTTGTTTTTGTTTTTTGGTCCCGACCAAACGAACAAAACCAACCGAACTACAAGAGTAATCTTAATACATCAGAACTAAAAGCACATCATAAGATGTGAGGTCACACACTAATTCTGTAAGATAATAAGGCCAAGTCAGGTGATCTAATGAAACTCAGGCCGGCTCGTCTCAGTGTCACCTTACATGACTTCGACAAAACACTTGACAACCACTGCGGAGCTGAGCGATGGAATTATAATGATGGGAAGTCGTAAAGCTTTCATCACATGCCACAACACGACTCGTTTGATCAATCAATCTGTTCTTCAAGGCCTTGCTTTCTCAATGAAAGAGTGATGATGCATGTTTGATATTATTATTCTTCTTTTTGACTTTCATCATATTAAGGAAGCGAAACGGCTTCATCCAAACTTTTTCCATTGAACATACCAACTTTTAAAATAACATTACACAAACTCCTCATCAACGGACGTCAATCTCTTAGTGGAGGAAGTAAAACGGTGTAGCCAGAATACAAACACATTATCAGCTCATTTGATCACTACCATCTGGACCACCAAAAGTCAATGTTACCAGTGTGTGCAGCGGATTGGAACTGCTCATGCAACGAAAAAGTAAATATACCCAATTAACTATTTGTCATGCCAATAAAGTAAAAGCCGAATTGATTCCTTCAGCTTCTATTATCAGTTCATCTCTATAGCCCATATAGCTCCACTCTTCCCGTCCAAATGATGTCTCCACCAACAGCTTCTGCTATTATTCATCCAAGACTGCCTGATCCGATGTCCAATAGCATCCTTGAATCAAGATGATTTGATCAGACGTTGGAAAGCTAAATTTAACAGGAGTCTAGCCATTATAGGAATCAAGGAATTGTATGCAAAGCGCACAACACTGAAATCTGCATGGATATGTAACCAATTGAGCCTTTTAGAGAGGCAAATATTGGATTGAACGAGAACCAGGCCATCCTGAAATTGAGTCTGAGGCGAGGCATTAATGACTGAGCCACCAAGCTTTAACTGTGTCATTTAATCCACAGATCACATAGATGGTCTAAATAGTCCTGAAGTGGGATTTCGGAGCTACTCTTCAAAGCAAAGCTTCATGTGACCTCGTTACTTGTGGCGAAGTCTTGGAGAAGGAAACTTTCTTCGAGGCGTGTCTGAATGACTTTTCTCGTCCAGAACACAACTAAAAAAAAAGCATCCGATTCGACAATCAAAATTTTTGAGTGCAATTTCTCTCTCATTTAAAAGGGTTTTTACAGCCTGAAAGCACCATCTCAAGAACTTCATATTCTCTTCTTCTTCTTCAGAAAACATCCCATACTTGCGCTTTAATGAATCGGGAAGTGATCTGATAACCTATAAGGAACAATCAAAAACGGTTTTAATCTCCAAAGAATCATACGGAATCAACTCAAGAACCCAAAAGTTTGTTTTTACACCTAAGAAAAACGGGTGCAAAAGCCGTCACTGGGATGGTACACTATTGGTACCAATATTTACCTTTGAGGTACTATGTTTACATTTTTCATCATTTAGCAGACGCTTTTATCCAAAGCGACTTACAAGGGGAGCAATTAGGGGTTAGGTGTCTTGCTCAAGGGCACTTTAGTCATGGTATCAAAGGTGGAGAGAGTGCTGTTCATTCACAATCCCCACTTTCAATTCCTGCCGGAGTGGGAATCGAACCAGCAACCTTCAGATTACAAGCCCAACTCCCTCACCACGTCATCTGTTTTCTGTGTGGAGTTTTTTTGGGGGCTCGTCCGGGATGGATGGACTCTTTAGGTACAAATGCCTCCCTTTTGAAAGGATACCGCCCCAGTGACAGCTTTATTTCCGAGTGCACTGTACAAAATACAGATGCAACGCACAGAACTAAATGTTGCACGGGAAAATATGCTGATTATTACACATTTACATAATATGTGTTAACCACTACAATGCCAATAAAACCTGCGTACGTATAAATCTGATTATTTGCATGAAAAATAACCAACTATGTAATGCCACAAAACCCCCAATCTCTGACATTCAATTCAAGCTTAACATAAACTTACAGTATAACATTCATGCCCTAATATTCATGCTAATTACATTGAATTTATAATTTGATCAAAACTACGGCTCTAAATGAAATCCAGATATAAACATGTGAAAGAAATAGTTACAGTTATAGTTCAAACTATAAATCTTGGCAGTCTTTATGGAGAACGAGCCATGAAAATCCCATTTTAGACAAGAAGAGCAACTTTAAATGCGCCTAGAACTGAATTTAGAGGAAATTGACCCTCAAATGCCAAAGGTTCTGGGTGTTTAACAGTTGGTTAATGGCTACAAAACAGAAACCCAGAACCTGTGGCATCTCGAGGAACGATTATCTGAAATGCAATTGTAAAGTGCACTTAGTTTATAGGATGTAAATGTAAATGCATGTTTGGTTTCCATAAGAATCGATGGTAATATGCACGGGTTATAGTGCCAATAGATTTTTTTTAATGACTACAATATTGGCAGTGAGTCCAAATTAAATCCACATGCAGGTAAACATGTTACTCACCGTCAAATATAGCTGATGATGAATTGAGAAAGCTCAAATAAACGCGCAGGGATGCTCGGAACAGCTGATGTGCGCAGCCGAGGGCCTCTGTTCGAGTCAGGCGCGCGTCTTCCTCTTCTAAACCTTCCGTCTCAACGGAACCACAACCCAAAAGAACCAGCCCATCTGATATTTACTGCGCAGTGTCGGTCTGCGTCCGTGCGCGCGGTGTGCCAGTCTGGATCCAGCCGCGTTCATCTCTTATTCATTTACAAAGACCCCGGATCCGCTCTGCCACCTGAAAACACTCGCACGCGAACAAAAACATGCGCGCGGCCGGGCGTACAGATTCATTTGAACGCGCAAGAGATTCATATGTTGCTTTGCATTTGTGTCGGATTAATTCCACGGGCTTTGCGTCTGCTTTTGTTTTGAGCAGCTCACGAGAGCGAGGCGTTCACTCGCACTGTTGTGATCTGTGATGTTCGAACGAGTCAACCTTGCCGCTGAACCGGTTCTTTCGAGCGAATCGTTCTAAACGATTCGAAAGGCGTTGTAAACAGAACGGATTCGGCCGTTACGACGCTTTTCAAAGGAGTTTAAGTTTTTAAAAATGTATTTTAGGTACAACAGTCATGGTGATATGCTGAAAACAGCTTGGGGAAAATCTGAAAAGAATATTGGGCAGGCAGAATATTGTGAATACTTGTGAAAACATACTTTTGAGTGACGACTCAAAGCAATGGAATCACTGCTGGAACACAATTCATGGAAGTGAATCATGCAAACGAACCGATTCAGTGAAGTGAATTGAAATTTATTTCACACATTAGATGGTGAACAATGGCCGAGGGAGAATACTACTGGCAGCTAATAATAATAATAATAATAATAATAATAATAATAAACTTGATTTGCATTCCCTTAAGGAAGTGAAAGTACTTTAATTGGCAAGATTGCACTTTGCAAGCACTTATAAAATAACTAGCCTTGCACAGCTACGGTTGAATTACTTATAAAATAAAGTGTAAACAGAGACTGCTTGGAGCTGAATTAACTTCAGAAAAGTGTGTAGAAGAATAAAGTGTTCAGGATTTATATATAATGCTCACCTTTGTATAACTGCACATATATATATATATATATATATATATATATATATACACACATTATATATTATATATTATGTTATATGTATATAATAATAATAATATGTATATAATATAATGTGTATATATATATACATATACACATATATAGACAAAAGATTTTGTTTTAATATTTATATATTTATATTTCATATTCAAATGCATAATGTATTTTAGAAAGTATAAGCTTCATGAGTCATGTCTGCATGAACATATAGTGTCCTATGGCATACGCAGGGGAGTAGAGATAATTTTGGCTTCACAGGAATGTGTGTTACATGTTGCATTTGGTTTCTGCTGATGCAGGAGTTCCATGATGTAAACAGATGTACAGTATTCCCTATAAGAAGAGTAGAATGTGCCATGTGTAAGAATGACGTATACGTTCTATTTTAAAGAAACCAACATGTTTCTCTACCTTGTAAGGATTTGCAAAATCTCTAGTCATATATATACATACACATATATACACACACACACATATATATATATATATACACACACATACATAAACATTCTACTCACAAACGAACACACAAGTCAAAATTAAACACTGCATGAATATTATAAATTAGTTTATTGAAAAGAAAATGTCGTAAAAAAAATAATGTTTATTTTGTACATTTATAGAAGCAACTGTAAAAGGAACCTGTGAGTCAGACAGTACAGTAAGTATAGATGACATGGCGGGCCATCTCCTTATTACCACTGGACTGGTAAATAAGAGATAAGTTGTAGGCAATCTCTCTTCTCAAGTCCACTTGATCGTCATCAATCCCCTTCAAACGAAAAGAGATTTCACAAAGCATTTAAAACAGCTTATTAATGCATAGATAAATATACAGTAGCCTTTCAATGTGTATCTTATGGGTTTCCCCCATTTGTTCACAATGCAATCTTTGCAATGCATCTTTGATGATTTCTGGTGGATCGCACAGCATCTTACCTCCAGTTTGAGTGGGGGGAGGCTGAGGGCTTTCTCATAGTAGTGAATGGCTAAATGACTGAGTCCGAGTTGGTGTAAAGCCCGACCAAGATTATACAGAGACTCTTGACAATGACCTCTGAGATCCACATAGCGCCACAGGAACGAGAAACCCTGAGGAACAACCAAAATACGTGATTTATGCACGCACACAAAGTCATTTATCAATCTAGAACTGGAATGTTTTGTTTTATAAATGTTTCCTGGGGTGCACTTAAAATGTTAGTATGCTTTTTACATCAAAAATGGTCAATTTAGCAATAAACGGCATTTTTCTTACCCTGATTTTAGCCCTCTTATTTGAACGGGCTTGTCTGCTGTGATTGGCTGACATCTTTGTCTATTACACTCTTGAAAACTTTTAGTACGTTTTTACCATTACAGCTCTTAAGGTTAACTAAATCGTCAAAAGTTTTGATTATAGTATTACATTTAGATCTATGGCATTATATTTAGATGGTGGCATGAACGGTTGCAGTGATGAACATTATAGCCGGTGACGAAAGCAGTGCATCATTGCAACTCAATTTCTGCACACTAGCAAATGCTTATATCATAACTAACAATGCAAACACGATGTAACTAAGAGATTCGTTGAATAAAATGGGAGCTTTGGAGTGAGCCACTAATAAACTCTTTTGATTGACAGCTCCAGCGATTGTAAAGGGAGCGTTCTTTGATCGCTTTCTATACATAATTTAATCACATTTTTCAATCACAAGTCCACTCAAGTGCTTTGGAATGTGCAGTTTTATTCATCGCGCTGATGTAATATCCAATGAAACAGGAAGACAGGGCGGGCTCTATCTAGAAGCTCCTCCCCCTTTTTTCAAAATAGCCAATAGCGTTTCGCCTACAGCTCAGCCAGAGCCGTTGAGCTCGTAAAACCCCATTTTCCTCAATCTTGAACCATTTTTTCCAGCATATTGCTTTAAAATATAGCATTGTTTGTAGAAATCAAATGTGTCCGAATGTTTTGTGGTCTGCGCCGACTCATGCATAAGATCCACTCTGGCGGTACATGTGACACTAACGCAAAAACGGACTTCATTCGAGTCAATGGAAAGCATATTTACGCTGTCTTAATAGTTATTTATCCTCTATAAAGTGCATTATGTGCCATTCACCATGTAGAAACTAGTAAATATGTGAACTAATGTCTGATTTCAGCCGGAGCTGATTAGAGTGTAGGAGGGGCGGGACTTCAGATTCTAGAGAGCGTTTGATTGGACAGAAGTTCTGATGAGAAGCGGAATGTCATGAAGAGACTAAGTTTTGAATGTTTACATCTCCTAAATGCAAATTTTGGCATTGTTTTAGATCACACCAGCTCATTCATAACCTTCATATTCATACTAAAAGCACTTAAATTTTGATTTCATGGGGACAAGGTGACGTTGACCATTTAGTCATTGGTTTGATTTACTGACACATAGACAAAGAGCATCTGACTGCACATGAATCATTACATATCAGATCATTAATTAGAATTAACAGTTACATGTTGTTGCATTACCGTCGAGACCATATTGGAAAAGTCTGCGCCAAAATGTGATTGTTTACCAAAGAATCCACAGTGAAATGTAGCGAATACAAATAAATAATGCTCAACTGAGTAAGCAAAATTTGATTTCTCAGTTCACGACCCCTTTAAAATTACTACGGCAACTTTTTAATTTGCTATTACTGTTATTTTTAAATTGAAAATACTCCAATGCCAATAGAAAAAAAAAACATACTAACTTTGGCATAACTACAATAAAGCTACTTTTTAAGAGCATTGAGAGGTTTTGCATTGTCATTATTTTCTGGGAAGTAAATGCATGAATAAATCTGTAATTCAATGCTTTTTAATATTTAATTCATCAGTAAATGAAAATGTCAAATGTATGAATGTTACTTTAAAAATGTAATACTAAATAATGTATAGATTTTTAATAGTCATGATGCAAAGCATACTTTTTTTCTGGTAGGTTCTAGAAAGCGGGGAAATTTAAATTTATTTATAGTTTAGAAAAAATACACATGATAATGTACCTGTACAACGAGGGGATGCCTTTTCATGACAAACCTCTGACAGGCCATGTGGAAGAACGTGAGACCAACAACCAAACTATGAAGAGGATGGTCGTTCTGGCTTCTGAACGCCTGCATGTACTGACCTATTTAGAGAAGAGAAAGTAGAATATAATAATGGAAATTGCAATAGTGCACCAATTATGCTAATGCTTATATGCCAATAAATAAAAAATAAACATCACAATTAGCTGTGACCCACTCATGTACAGAACCGAGCAATAAACAGCAGAATTGCGCCATAGGAAATGGTTTTTATGTCTAAAACACACCGAGTGCATGTTTGAAAGTCCCAGAAACCAGTGAGGTGTGTCCATTGAGAAGGTAGAGCGCATGGTTGTCGGGGTGTTTGAGCATGAGACGCAGGCAGAAACGATGATGTCTGGCGTCCTGAGACTGCAGGGTAACCTGATTAAACACGTTCCACAGCTGAGTCCGTTCCACATTGTCCATTAACATCAACCTGCAATAGATGCAGTATATTTAAAGTATTCTCCACTGAGAAAGAAGCACAAATGGTCACTAAAACCTCAGATTTCATTTTCCATCTCCTGTTCCTCAAGAAGAACCATTTCATATTGAGTTTTACACATTCTTGCCCTTGTGTGTTTATGCAGTATTTGGGTAATTTGATCATAGTTTTATCTTGTTTCAAACAGAATTCCACAATTTCCACCAAAATTGTATTTATTATAAATTGTATTGATTCTGTTTTTTAAACATGAGATTCTGAGCAGGACACACGCACATATATATATATTTATATATATACATATATAAATTTTAATATAAAAATAATATATTAAAAAAATAAATAAAATAATAAAATAATATAAATGTATATATATATATATATATATATATATATAAATTATTTAAATATAAATAAATAAATAATTTTTAATATAAAAATAATATATAAAAAAAATTAAATAAATAAAATAATAAAAATTATATATATATATATATAAATAAATTATATATATATATATATAATTTATTTATATATATATATAATTTATTTATTTATTTTAGAGAATATATATATATATATATATATATATATATATATATATATATATTTTTTTTTTTTTTTTTTTTTTTTTTTTAATTATTATTATTATTATTTATGGGTGTATATATGTATGTATAAATAATTTATCCTGCTCAGAATATCATGTTTAAAACACAGAATCCTGCATTTCTCACATAAATAAATAAACAAGGAGACTGTGTGTGTATATATAGTATGCATTTATATATTTATATACATATACAGTCTCCTTATATATTTATATATATATATATATATATTTATTTATTTATTTTATGTACTTATTTATATATATATATATATATATATATATATATATATATATATGATATACACACATTTACATACATATATATATATATATATATATACATATAAGTACATAAAGTAAATAAAGATATATATTTAAACATAAACATACGTACATATACAATACATAAACAAACACAAGGGGAGGAACGTGTGTAGAACTTTAGTGTCCAACTGACTGACCTTATATAGTTATAAGCTTGGCGGAAGTTACGGTCGAGGAAGGCGGCGGACAGGCCGAGGTATTCAAGCTCTTTGCGCTTGACGCGGTCGTCGTAGAAGGAGTAGTACTCTAAAGTGGAGTCGACCAATAACTCGGCCTCAGCAAAGCGCTTCACCTCACACAGCACGCCCAAACAGCGCAGCAACAGCTTCCACCAGTCGTCTCGAGAGAGAACGCTCGTCTTACCTTAAAGAGAAACACGCATCTTAAAGTCCTAGAACAGCAGTTCGATGCGAACGGCACAATGTTAACGTTGTTACATCTGATGCGTTTTACCCGTCACGTCCAGATAAGCTGCCTCCTGGTCATCGATCTCCGCCGGTTTGCTGGACTCTTTTATAAGCTTCAGATGTCTGACACCAGAGGACGTGTCCGAGACGACACACACCTGAGCCCTCACCATCGCCACCTTCACAAAACAAGAAAACACCAAATGTGAGATGAAGAGAATTTATTTTGTGTCAAATGTAAAGTCTTCTAAACCTGGTAGTTCAATTGCATATAGGCAGATTAATCGGAAATAGTTTAATATAGATAAACAGTAGATAATATATGAGAAAGTGTGGCGAAACTATTAAATTGATATATTAATCTGACCATACAGGCCTATAACCAATTAAGTGGATCGACTCAATTTGATATATGACAATTAATGAAAAATAGTCTGATCAATTTGTTTTAAACAACGTATGTAGAGCAAATACTTTATATGAAACGATTATAGTCCGACATAGGCTGTTCAATAAAATATAGACAATATATCAGAAAAGTCGTTTATTTCAATACGGACCGATAAAGGTGTGGATTAATCAGATGCATCAGTGAGTATGGTCACAAATGTCAGGCAAATTCTGTAAACTTAATATTAAAAAAATAATATTAAAAAGTAAATATTATGTAAAATACACTACCGTTCAAAAGTTTGAGGTCAATATTTTTATTTAGCATGGATGCATTAAATTGATCAAGTGTCACAGTAAAGGCTTGTATAATGTTGGGAGAAGATTTTTATTTCAAATAAATGCTGTCCCTTTTGAACTTTTTATTCATAAAAAATCATCATGATTTCCAGAAAAATATTAAGCAGCACTAATGGTTTTCAAGATAAAATTACCAAAAAAAAGTTTCTTGAGCAGAAAATCAGCATATTAGAATGGAAGCTTGTTTCTGTCAGAAAAAAAACACATGGAAGATGTTATGACTTTTTTTCCTCACAATTGTGAGTTTATATCCCACAATTTTGACTTTATATCTCAGAATCACAATTCTGACTTTATATCTCACAATTTTAACTTTTTATCTCACAATTCTGACTTTATAATTCACAATTTTAACTTTTTATCTCACAATTCTGACTTTATCTCACAATTTTAACTTTTTATCTCGCAATTCTGACTTTATATCTCACAATTTTAACTTTTTATCTCGCAATTCTGACTTTATAACTCACAATTTTAACTTTTTATCTCACAATTCTGACTTTATAACTCACAATTTTAACTTTTTATCTCACAATTCTGACTTTATAATTCACAATTTTAACTTTTTATCTCACAATTCTGACTTTATCTCACAATTTTAACTTTTTATCTCGCAATTCTGACTTTATATCTCACAATTTTAACTTTTTATCTCGCAATTCTGACTTTATAACTCACAATTTTAACTTTTTATCTCACAATTCTGACTTTATAACTCACAATTTTAACTTTTTATCTCGCAATTCTGACTTTATAACTCACAATTTTAACTTTTTATCTCGCAATTCTGACTTTATATCTCACAATTTTAACTTTTTATCTCGCAATTCTGACTTTATATCTCACAATTTTAACTTTTTATCTCGCAATTCTGACTTTATGACTCACAATTTTAACTTTTTATCTCGCAATTCTGACTTTATAACTCACAATTTTAACTTTTTATCTCACAATTCTGACTTTATAACTCACAATTTTAACTTTTTATCTCGCAATTCTGACTTTATAACTCACAATTTTAACTTTTTATCTCACAATTCTGACTTTATAATTCACAATTTTAACTTTTTATCTCACAATTCTGACTTTATCTCACAATTTTAACTTTTTATCTCGCAATTCTGACTTTATATCTCACAATTTTAACTTTTTATCTCGCAATTCTGACTTTATATCTCACAATTTTAACTTTTTATCTCGCAATTCTGACTTTATAACTCACAATTTTAACTTTTTATCTCACAATTCTGACTTTATAACTCACAATTTTAACTTTTTATCTCACAATTCTGACTTTATAATTCACAATTTTAACTTTTTATCTCACAATTCTGACTTTATAACTCACAATTTTCACTTTTTATCTCACAATTCTGACTTTATATCTTGCATTTCTGACTTTATATCCCACAATTTTTCACTTTTTATCTCAAAATTCGGACTTTTTGCGAGTACACATCTCGCAATTGCGAGAAAAAAAGGTAAAAATTGTGAGCTAAAAAGGTCGCAATTACTTTTTTATTTATTATTCCATGGCGAAAACAAGCTTCCATGTATCAGACTGATTTCTGAAGGATCGTGTGACACTGAAGACTGGAGTAATGATGCTGAAAATTCAGCTTTGATCACAGGAATGAATTACATTTTAAAATATATTCAAAAAGAAAACAATTATTTTGAATTTTACCATTTTTTTCACAACATTACAGTTTTTACTGTATTTTTTGTATCAAATAAATGAGACTTTTCAAAATCACAAAAAAAGATGTGATCCCAAACTTTTCAGCAGTAGTGTACATTGTGATTTCAGGTATTTTGTGTACATTTATCTATTTAGTCTGGGTTATATTATTCACAAGCCACACTGATCTCTTTCCATCACCATCAGACACTGAGCGCAGAATCTGACCTTGAGAAGCATGGACAGCATGGTCAATACAGCATCTATGTAATCATCAGTGCGTCCTTGAGCATGCAGGAGAGTCGAGCGATGGAGCAGCAGCTTCAGTTCCTGAAAAACATCACACACATAATTATACACGAGCACTAACATAACCCCGTGTCCACGCCATAAACACACACACACACACCTGCTGGGCAGCGGAAGAGTCCTGTGCGAGGGTTTCGGCATCGTACATGGGCTCCAGGGCCTCGAGGGCCATGTTGGGTCGGCCCAACTGCTGCTGGAGGGTGGATAGAGCCAGACGGGCGTCTAGATGCAATGGAGCCATTTCAACAACTTTACTGTAGCTCTTCACCGCAACCTCCAAATGACCAAGTGCCTTTAGACACTCTGCAAACAAAAAAAAAATCACAATCAGATGACCATTTGCCAGTTCTTGACCAGAACAAGACATTTTACAGACATTTTTATTGCTTTAATGCACCAAAAAGGTCGTAACCTGCATGTCGGAGCCAAACGACCGCAAGGTTGTATCTCTCCGAGCAGACGAGGGCGGAGAGCAGCGGCAGGGCGGAGTTATACTCGCCCTCTTCCATAAAAGCCTCGGCCACATCCAAATACAAATCGCCCAGCTCCTCCGGGCTCTGCTCCATCAGAGACGTCAGCATGGGCTGAAGGCAAAATGTCACAGGCGAGAAAATCAAACGCAGATGACGCGTCTCTCGACACATTTATTATAGCAGCATGGTTTTATCTAGTATGGAGGACCAGGAGTGACACAACGATGAATCAATTAATTCATTTAATAATTCACACATAAAAATGTAAATAAATAAATCCCTTTTATATAGGCAAATAAATTGACGTATTTAAAGTTGTTTATTTAATTCCTGTTTTTAAACGTAGATTAATAGAACAATAAAAAAAATACATTTTAAATCTCTTTTTAAATAATTAAATAAACTAATTAAATAAACAACTTTAAATACGTCTACTTATTTGCCTATATAAAAGTGATTTATTTATTTACATTTTTATGTGTGAATTATTAAATGAATTAATTGATTCATCGTTTTATTTTTATGTGTCACTTGTGTGGTAATAATCTAGAAGTGTTCGCTCAATTGCAATATGTTAAAAAGATCCCTTTCGAATGTTAAAACTACATTTTATTTACGAACGTAAAATGATGCTAAGTGCTTTGCAGATGATGCACTTTTGCAAACGTCTCTAAAATTTCTTTACAAAAACATATTTGCTGGTGGAATGATCTCCCTACTTTCATCAGGAACGCAGAATCCCTGGCAATATTCAAGAGACAGCTGAAAACTCATCTCGTCCGTGAACACTTGATCCACTCATTAAAAAAAAAACCCTTTCCTTCCCTTTTCCCTTCCTACTCCAGCTTATGGTACTGAGCACTTCCTGTGTTATTTGCCAATTCATGAAGAATCGCTTGTTTGTTTTCCTCACTTGTAAGTCGCTTTGGATAAAAGCGTCTGCTAAATGACTAAATGTAAATGTAAATGTATATTTAACTGACACGGTGACGATTCTCTTTGTTCACAGGCTACACTCTTCCACAGATGTCTCGTTTAAAAACACACTTAAACATTTTATTCAATTCATTACTTTATATTTATATGTATATATTATGTTGCATTAGCAAGTTGAAAAACATTTAAACATGGGCTATATGTTAAAATCCCAAACATTTTAATAGACAAATCTCGACTTTTCTTTCGCTTTTAAATCTTTATACATGAAATCCTGCAGGTCATAAAGAACTTTTGTTTTTCCGCCTCCACGAAGAGACGAGTGCGATGCATTATGTCTCCTTGTTTAACTAAACGTAAGGTATGGTCGTTTACCCGAATGTTGACTCTGAAATAGAGTAGACTTTAAATTCTATGCATCTATGCTAGATTTTCACATCAATGCATGTTCATTTCAATGCAAAAATGTGCGGTCGCTTTAACTCAGCGTGGTGCAGCACAGCAAAAATAGACTCAAAAGATGTAACAAAAACAAAATGACAGGAACAAACTTCAAATCCTATTCTGTTTGTTTAGTAACTATGGTAACTTCACTTAGGAAATACAACTTTTTCAAATCTTAAGTCAAGAATTAAGACAGGAACTTTCTATCATACAGTTACACACTCACATATATAAGAACTTGTGCATGTGTAGAAATATACGTACATCCAGAGGTTTGAAAACTTGCTGGTGGATGAGACACACCATCATCTTCACTCTGATGTCGACTGGAACATCATCAGGAATCACCACCTCTAAGATTTTCCCTATGGATTTAAAAACATGTTAGCGATATGTTCATAATGCTTTTCTCTGATTATCAGCCTAGTCCTACCACCCTCAACTCTACACTGCAAAGGCAGCAGAGAATATATACAGGGCACCATGTATAAAAAAAATGTGTATAAATGGATTTAATTGCAGGAAACATTAGTATAATTTCACATTTATTTATTAGTACTATTTAACATATTATTATTATTGTATATTTAGACACCTCTGTAGTATATCGATACACATTATGACATCTCACCTTTTTCCACTTCAGAGTCTTCTTTCTTCTCTTCTCCTTCTCCATCTTGTGCCGACGTTTTGTCATCAGTCTCCATCTCCTCCTTCTCCTTCTCCTGTCTTTTCAGAACGATGCCACAAAACTTCACCAGTGCCTGCAGACACATACAGTTAAACTTTTAGACATTTAGAACCATCTTGCATCATGTGTGCATTGAAATGTTTGGAATGTCATAGCAAAAATGAATAAACAATTACACATATACATACATTCAAATATAGACATATATGTGTGTGTGTGTGTGTGTGTATATATATATATATATATATATATACAGAGCTGGGTTGGTTACTTTTAAAATGTATTTCAAAATACATGCTTTAAAAAGTAATTTGTAACGTATTTTGTTACATTACTCAAGTTTAGTAACTAAATCTAAATACTTTAGAATACTTTGGAATACTAATAAGTGTGGAACAAACACAAAAAAGGTCATTGTGAGTTTTTATCTCACAATTCTGACTTTTTCCCTCAGAATTGTGTAACAAAGTTGCAATTGTGAGTTATAAAGTCAGAATTATGAGATATAAACTCGCAATATTAAGAAAAGTCAGAATTATGAGATATAAACTCACATACTAAATTCACAATTGCTAGAAAAAAAGTCAGTATTGCAAGTTTATTTCTCCCAATTCTGACTTTATAATTTGCAATTGTGAGTTTAAATCTCGCAATTCTGAGAAAAAGAAGTCAGAATTGTGAAATGCAAACTCACAATTGTGAGGGAAAAAAACAAATTGTGAGAAAAAGTTGCAGTGACTGAAGTGAATTATAAAATGACTCACAAAACATGAAAACAGTGGAAAACATGAAACTGAACTCGTCTTTTTCAGACGGTCAGAGTCAGAGAATCTCCAATCGCTGTTTAAATGACATTAAAACTCAAAGTAATCACTTTGGTAATCTAAAACACTTTTCAGATGGAACTGTAATCTGATCACCACCCATTTAAAATGTAACTGTAATGAAATACAGTGACTCAAATTTTGTATTTTAAATACGTAACTAAGTTAATTGTATTTCGTTACTCCCCAACCCTACACACACACATATATATATATATATATATATAGAGTAATTAGTAGCTTATTGAGCCAAAAGTCAGAGTTAATAGTGAAAATTGGACCCTAAACTAATTCTGCTCTCTATATTTTGTTATTGGCCACTGGCCATCGCGCTAGTCTTCATCAGATCTCACCTCGAGAGCTTTGTCGTGTTGATGGTTGGCTATGAAGAGTTCAGCAGCCATGTTGACACACTCATGTGAGACTAGTTCAGGATGTCGGTCCAGAGCTTCCTCCATGACCCCTATAGCAGAGGGCAACTCGCTGCTCTCATAGTAACTCCTGAAATAAATACATGCTCAATACAAGCTGTATGACATCCACAAATGCTCATATCTACATTAACTCCAATTGTAATCTTTTAATCTAATCCTCTTACATTTGCGATGAAAACCTTGATAAGATTCAGAGAAGATGGGAACATCATACTTTGCCATGTCTCGTGAGAGCTGCATGAACTGTTCTCCGTCGGAGGGTGGCAGCAGGCTGAGGATGCGGCGATACCCGTCCATGGCTTGCTTGTGCTCCCCGACCTGCTCGTAAAGGCTGGAGCGCTCCCACAGGTACTGAACGTTAGTGGAGTCGTATTTAATAGCTGGGAATGCAACAGCGTGCTTTAGATGCATTTCACAAACCGCTTTTAGTGTTTTTGATCAAATATATGCAGTCTTGGTGACCATTACGAACCTCTTTTGAATGGTAGCGTATCTACTGTATGTATACAGACCTTTAGTGTAGCAGATGATGGCTTGTTTGATGTTCTCCTGCTCCAGGGACATGTCTGCCAGTTTGACCCACTCTTCACAGTCACTGGGGTTCAGATGAGCAGCGATCAGTCCGAACTGAAGGGCTTTCTCCATGTCGCCCTGATCCTCATAGATCATAGCGAGGGTGGAGAACGGCTCGTAGGCCACAGGAGCTGAGAGACGTGGAAGAGACGGGGCTTATTCCATTGCACTACTCATTAACATATACCAACAACTGCAATTAAAGTCACTAGGAAATCAAAAATGACAGATCTTATCTTCAGTGTATATTGCAGTGTTTATTATAAATGTGTGCATGCCATTATTTACTGAATATTCATGTACTCTCATAATTTGCATAAAATGCAATGTAGTGTTGATTTTACATATCGACCCTGAAATTTCCGATACTCATTTTCAAAAGAATAGATACACGATACCAGCTCATCTCTCCAACAGAGAGTCGACACACAAACCCGTCTCCCCTCGCTCACAAGTCGTTTCATTCGCTTCGGATGAATAATGTTGGTGTTACAGCGCTTGAATTTCGGTGTTGCGCATAATCAGGGTTGGGGAGTAACGAAATACAAGTAACTTAATTGCGTATTTAAAATACAAAATTTGAGTAACTGTATTTCATTACAGTTACATTTTAAATGGGTGGTAATCAGATTACAGTTCCATCTGAAAAGTGTTTTAGATTACCAAAGTGATTACTTTGAGTTTTAATGTCATTTAAACAGCGATTGGTGATTCTCTGACTCTGACCGTCTGAAAAAGAGGAGTTCAGTTTCAGAAACATTTTAATACTTTTAAATGTTGTTATTTTTATTTAGTTCTGTCCTGAACAAGACAAAATTACTGAATTTATTAAAAAAAAATCCCAAACTGTCAACGTAACTGTCCTGTCATGACCTGATGATCCACGACTGTTTTCATGTTTTGTGAGTCATTTTATAATTCACTCGTCACTGTGACTTTTTCTCACAATTTGTTTTTTCCCTCACAATTGTGAGTTTATATCTCATAATTCTGACTTTTCTCAATATTGCGAGTTTATATCTCATAATTCTGACTTTTCTCAATATTGCGAGTTTATATCTCATAATTCTGACTTTTCTCAATATTGCGAGTTTATATCTCATAATACTGACTTTATAACTCACAATTGCAACTTTATATCACGCAATTCTGAGGGAAAAAGTCAAAAAATAAAAACTCACAATGACCTTTTTTGTGTTTGTTTCACACTTATTAGTATTCCAAAGTATTCTAAACTATTTAGATTAAGTTACTAAACTTGAGTAATGTAACGAAATACGTTACAAATGACTTTTTAAAGCATGTATTTTGTAATCTGTAGTAAAATACATTTTAAAAGTAACCTACCCAGCCCTGCGGATAATTTTACTCATTCCCGCAGATTTTGTTCTCACACTCAAAGTGCGACACATAAAGCCTCCTCTCAGTTCTAAATTAAGTTCTTTTTCACTGTTTATTTCTCTTAAACAGTCAAATACACAGAAAATAATGTCAAAATGCCGGTCTTGGTCAGTATTCACATAAACACAGTCAGTGATGTTTGAAGTGAATGTAAACAGTTGAGAAAAAAAAAACGCATGTGTAACAGTATAATAGATCCGTGCGTCAGCTCTTAAAGTGACAGCAGCCTAATAAACCTGCTGACAATTTATGAGATGATATTAAAAATGTCTATATGGCCGTTTTTCTCCATGATATCGATGTCCAGTGAAAATGCTGAATGGCTAGTAATTTTGGAAAACCAGTAGCCACAGTGGCAAAGTCAAGCCTCGCCTGTATATATGATACACTCATTATGGTTTAGTATTCTCCTTAGTGTATAACCAACAACAAAAACCCACCTTGGCGAATGATCTCCATACACATCAGGATGGCATCCTCCTTGTCTCCTCTAGCGTAGCGGATGTTGGCCTCTCCCATGAGTCCTCTGAGAGCCCGTGGTAACTTACTGCGGGGTCGTCTCTCCTAAACAAAAAAACGAGACTTGTGCGCTCATAAATAAACTGAAAATATGATCAATGCAACAAATGTATTTATGATTATGAATTCTGACTGATCTACTGACCTTCATCATTTTCTTATTCTCACGGTTCAGCTCCATTTCTAAGGCAAACACATCTCCGGGTGTGACTTCATTGCCGTCCTCTTCGTCGTCTTCCTCAGCATCATCATCATCATCATCATCATCGTCGTCCTCTTCTCCAATGACTTTCCACTCCATCTGTCCATCTTCATCCTCCTCATCTCCTCCTCCTCCTCCAGTCCACCTCCCATCATGGAGGCAAATGCTCTCTGAACAGATGGACTGACTCCTTCTTCTGTCGTCTCTGTCACAAGATCACACAAAATACAACTTGTGATGTGATGCTGCCGTGTCACACTGAATACTGATCCCCACATGCTTCATTCAAACGCTCGATATGTTCGCAATACGAGCTAGAATATGAAATGGTCAGTGATAATAATCAGAAATGTTTCTTGAGGATCAAATCAGCGTATCAGAATGATTTCTGAAGGATCATGTGACACTGAAGACTGGAGGAATCATGCTGAACATTCAGCTTTGATCACAGGAATAAATTACAGTTTAAAATAATTTCAAATTCATATTTTCATAATATTACTATTTTTACTGCATTTTGTACAAATAAATAAAATAAATGCAGTCTTGGTGAGCACGCTAACATTCGTTTACCTTTAATGAATGCTTTCTTAAAATTATTGTTTTTCAAATTGCCTATTCCAATGCCTATTTGTTTGAAATTTATAAAGCAAATTGTTGGTTTCAAGCTGGACCTGCGGACTAAATTAATTTCTAATTTTGATGGGATATTAAGGTTATTTTTTTGTGTTTGCATCTTATAATAATATAATAAATATTTGGCCAGTTAAGCATAAACTGCTTAGATTAGTATCATTTGAATCTGGAAAAGTAAGACTGATTGATTACCCTTTGGCTAACCGCTAGTAATTCGTTCTGAAACAGTTTTAAAGGCGCAGTATGTATTTTTTCCTCCGCTAGAGGTCAACTATTCAAAACAAAGGCTTGATGACTTTGAGCGAGGAATCTTGGGACATGTGGTCAATCGGAATGGGACTCCGGCAGAAATCATGTGATTATTAACGTTATTGTAATATGAAGCGGAGCAGGAGCGAGCGTTGTGGAGCGATTGATAATGAGAGACGAACGACACACGCCTCGAGAGCAGCGGGACTTTTATTATGACACAGTCGCCGGCACCGTTTCCGCTTCTCCGGTCATGAGTGTGAGGAAACGCAGCTCTGTTGATCATATTAGACACATTTGAGTGTGTTGAAGATGATGTTGGGGTAGTCGTGGCCTAGTGGTGAGGGAGTCGGGCTTGTAACCTGAAGGTTGCAGGTTCGATTCCCACGCCGGCAGGAATTAAAGGTGGGGATTGTGAATGAACAGCACTCGCTCCACCTTTGATACCATGACTAAAGTGCCCTTGAGCAAGACACCTGACCCCTAATTAGCGTCTGCAAAATGATGAAAAATGAAATGTTATAATGTGCGTTCGCTCGCCGGCTGCTGTGAGACACTCGTTCACACTGCGGTAAGATAGACCGATTTAAGATGCTGGATTTGCTGTGCTGATCAATGGCATGTAATTCATTTTAAATTAATTAATTATAAAATTGCTAAAAATAAAGCCGCATGCTGTGTTAGCTAATGTTACTTGAAGAAGTGGTACTCGCAAAAAAGAAAATTAGATTTAAACAATAAGATCTTAACAATATATAACAATGATTAGTTTTCAGTGTATAACTGTATCAAAACAGATGTTCCCTTGTCTAATAAAACATATAATATATTAAAGCGTCTTTGGCGTTTCCATGGTTTCTACAGAATTCGCGGCTATGACGTCACTGACGTGCGACTCCCTCACACGTCCCGGATCCTTGGCTAACAACGTGATTTTTGCCAACATTTTACTCGTTTGATGAACATTTGAGATATTGTAAGTACTCAACCGCATAAAATATATAACACTGGCCCAGTGGTCTTTGGATATTTTACAGCAAAAATCTTATGGTGTTTATGTAACTGGCCCGTTGTAATGATATTTTTTTTTTACCGCTATTGCCCTTGACGCTTACAAAAAAAAGTACCCTGGAAATGTCATGTAATATCCACCTTTTTGGCGTTTCCGTGCTCGAGCACGTCGTTTGGAAGTGATGGAACAGCTTCATCTTCATCATCATCATCATCCATCATCACCTGACACGTCTCCTTTCACATCCTGAAACAAAACAAAGTACTGCAACAACACTGTGGAGCATATGCACTATAATATACTGTATATTCACACATGTATCATTTATATAGAATCTGAACAGGAGAAAATGAGTGGATAAAATGTGCTAATGTAATGTTACCTTATTCTTTGCTTTTCTTTCCTCTCTTCGCCTCTCAAACTCCTCAAAAGTAATCTTACCTTCTAAATAATCGTTCAATTCGGACATTGTAGACAAATAAACATGTCACGTTACATACAGTGAAATCATAAACACACTAGACTTCCTGATTTTTCTTCTTCGACGGTGAGTGAAACACAAAAAGCTCAACACTGCCATCGAGCGTTCAAGGACTATAACGCATTCCGCTGGGAAAGATACATTGTTTGCAGCATATTCGTTGTTTCTTAAATTATTATTATTATTATTTTTTTTTTCCCTGAGGTTAAAATAAACCCACATTGAAATAAAAACACTGAAAAAGTCAATCAGTCTTTTTATTATTAAAAATTCATTCTTTCATTTTGGTTTTCTCTGTTGGGAGGAATACATAAATGTACAGTATTGATATTACACATGGATAAACATATATCCTGAATCCATCTCCGAGTTAGATCATGAAAAGCAAATGAAATGCAACAGAATTGGAACGGTTATGAAATTCACTCTTCTTTTGGACGGCTACTCGGTATTTCTTGCGTTCCGGAGGATTCCCGTGCTGGAAAAATGAGCTTCTGTAGCATCTGAATCCTCTCTTCCTCATTTTTAGAGTTGAGCTCTTGGACAGGAACCTAAAAAAAGGGAGATATATATGAGGAATAATATCACAAATTTGAGAATATAATCTCTCCAGACTACCATATCCATATAGTATTTTTCAGAGCGCTCCAACGAATTTCCAAAACCATAATATTCCTACGACACATGACACAAGTACCAAAAGTGTGTGTATCGGAGGAATTAACACACTTACCAAAACAGGTTTATATCCAAGTTTTTCAAGATGCCGGAGTTTGATAACCAAGCCGGCTCGAGGATGTGATGTACCAAAGCAAAAGGAAGTGGGCGGAGCGCAGACCACCGCAATCCTGAAATACAGGACATTTATTGTCTCTAAAACAACCTTCTAACACTTGAATTGGGGGGGGGGGGGCATGCAGGAATGTGAGATTATCATGTGACTCTTCATTTAAACCTCACAGCTGTCTTGTGTTTGCTACCTTTGGGCACAGTCCGGTGACCCAGAATCCTCACGGAGGCCGCGGGGAACTTCTTTTGGGAGAGGCGGAGTAATCACACAGTCTAAAGAATTCAACACAAAACCCCATTAATAACACATTTAACGCTTACTCCTACTCCGGTCTTCAGTGTCACATGATCCTTCAGAAATCATTCTGATACGCTCAGTTGTTATCCGCGTTGGAAACAGTTGTGGTGCGTAAGATTCATTGAAGAATAAAAAGTTAAAAAGAACAGCGTTTATTAAACATAGAAATCTTTTCTAACAATATAAGCGTTTACTGTCACTTTTTATCAATTTAACACATCAGCGCTGGATTAAAGTATTCATTTCTTTAACAAAAAATTTAAAATTGATTCTGATTGATTCTGATTCTGAAAAATGACTGACCAGTAGTGTATATCGTTACAAAATACTTCAATTTTAAATAAATTCTGTTCTTTTTTTTTACTTTTTATTCATCAAAGAATCATGAAAAATATCACCGGTTATAAAATAAATATTAAGCAGCACAACCGTTTCCAACGTTCCGAGGATTTCTGAAAGATCATGTGACACTGAAGTCTGGAGTGATGATGCTGAAAATTCAGCTTTGATCACTGGATATAAATTATATTTTAAAATATATTAAAATAGAAAATCGTTGTTTTAAATTGTAATAATATTTCACAATATTACTGTATTTTTGATCAAACAAACGCAGGCTTGATGAGCAGAAGAGACCTCTTTCAAAAAAAGCAGAAACAGTAATGTGTCAACTTTTGACCGATGCAGATTAATAAAATGATAGCTTAATATTTATGTAAATAAATATAATGTACACATTAAAAAAAGCCACATATTAGTCTGGCTTTTATGAATACATCTTATAATTTTCAAATTTAGTATTTGTTTATTTTATATATTCTCATCAATTAAATAATAAACATTTCATTATTGATCATACTTATTTTATTCTAACATTTACTTTTACGTTTTTATTATAAACAATTTTTCACATTGCTTGTATTGTGGCTCAATCACTTGTATCGGATATCTAAATAATTTTTTTTTAAGTATTTTTATTATGTAAAATATCATTTTTTGTGTTTATCCTTTTGATTTTGGAGTAAATTTAACCTGGACATGTTTTCCTGAGAATTATTTTGCATCAATCGCATGTAAACACTCACAAGCACTTTAAATTGTATTGGAAGGTGTCATATACATAATATTTTACTGCTTGATTCATAAAATATTATTATTAATAATAATAATAATATACAACAATATTGAATATTTTTTGCAACATTTTGCACAGACACTGAGCCATTTCTCTGTACAATTTTACAATTTTCCAACGTGCAATATTTCTTTTGTGTATTCTATCCTGTAAATGTATTTAGCTTTCCTGTTTTTTTTATTAGTGTGTACTACTTTTTACCATGTTCCCCTGCTGTTGCTAAATGCAATTTCCCCACCGTGGGACAAATAAAGCTTTTACTTACTTAATCATATTTAAATTAAATATAGTTAATATTATTCTTCCTCAGTTTTAGTTACACCAACAATAAAGAAACGTCTTTAGTGACAAGGAGCAAATTATTTTTGAATGAAAACATTAGAAGTCTGAGCTGTGGAATAGTGATTAAACACATTGAGCTCATGGTGCTCATGTGGTAAATGTGAGTTTGAATCTCTGCTACTATAAACGACACTGAGCTTCAACTTGAAACTGTACCGTAACATGAGCTTCATCTCACCAATGAAGTAGATGCTCTGCTCCAGCACACCGTCCTGAACGGCATCATTTCCCACGATGCTCCTGACTGCACTGAGCATTTCCTGGTTGACCGGGACGTCACGAGCAGGAACTGTGAAGTGGAGGTCAGGGATCGACCTCAGGGAGGGCGGCAGCTGAGGGTGATCCAGTCGCAAACACAGATCCAACGTGTGCAGCCATCTCTGAACCTTATTGGACTGTTTTCCTACGAGGACACGTAACAGATCACAGCTGAAATGTGACGCGCTTTGGATGAGGAGAGAGAGGAAGCGGGAATATTAACCTGTCTGTATTTGCTCCAGGGTTTCCTGTTGTAGAAGTTTATCCAGTAGGGTTTGAGGAACGTGCTCCAGCAACGCCAGATAGTAAACGGCTTTTAGGAGGTAAGTGGAGGACATCTTTGGAAGGTAGGACTCCAAGACCTTCACCACACTGGATAGAAACCTAATAAAGAAGCAGGAAGTGTAAGTTTGCTGAAGTCAGAGATATGCCTGAGGGATTTATATCATTGAATATTCTGATGTATAAGAATTGGGAGTGGGCCTCAAATTATTTCATGATATTTCAAGAATATTTGCGATAACGATATAGAGAAAAATATATGGAAAAACATGGTGAGGCTTTTCCAATGAGCTGCTGTCATTGATGACAAAATACCTGATTAAATACACAATTATTCAGTATTATTAAAGTAATCAAATGTAAAAGAACACATCCAGTGAGAGAGAGAGAGGAAGCGGCTGTGTGCCTACTTCGCCATCGGAGAGAAGAGAGCGAGAACGCGCGGCTGACGTTATTGCCGGCGCCGCTGGTAAAACGGATCAGCTCAGAATCTGAAACATGTGACACTGACCGGGCTGGGTGTGTTACTTTTAAAATGTATTTCACTACAGATTACAAAATACATGCTTTAAAAAGTCATTTGTAACGTATTTCGTTACATTACTCAAGTTTAGTAACTTAATCTAAATACTTTAGAATACTTTGGAATACTAATAAGTGTGGAACAAACACAAAAAAGGTCATTGAGAGTTTTTATCTCACAATTCTGACTTTTTCCCTCAGAATTGCGTGATGTAAAGTTGCAATTGCGAGTTATAAAGTCAGAATTATGAGATATAAATTCACAATATTGAGAAAAGTCAGAATTATGAGATATAAACTCACAATTGTGAGGGAAAAAACAAATTGTGAGAAAAAGTTGCAGTGACGAGTGAATTATAAAATGACTCACAAAACATGAAAACAGTGGAAAACATGAAACTGAACTCGTCTTTTTCAGACGGTCAGAGTCAGAGAATCACCAATCGCTGTTTAAATGACATTAAAACTCAAAGTAATCACTTTGGTAATCTAAAACACTTTTCAGATGGAACTGTAATCTGATTACCACCCATTTCAAATGAAATACAGTGACTCAAATTTTGTATTTTAAATACGTAACTAAGTCACTTGTATTTCGTTACTCCCCGACCCTTGACACTGACCGGTCCCGCTCTCCTATCCGGGACGGTCATGAGTGCTGAATCAAGTTTGTTGTGTTTCCACCTTTAACGGTAACAGTTTCGAGCACACTTTGAAAGATCACGTGACACTGAAGACTGGAGGAAAGATGCTGAAAATTCAGCTTTGATCACTGGATATAAATTACACTTTCCTATACATTCACATGGAAAACAGGCGTTTTAAATTGTAATAATATTTCACAATATTACTGTTTTTACGGCATTTCTGAACAAATAAATGCAGCCGCGGAGAGCAGAAGAGACTTCTTTCAAAGACATTTCAACTCGACAGCGTAGGTGATTAAGAACTAAAACTGCGGCTTACTCTGTTTTTTTCTCTTTCAGGTCATGATTGAGGAGCGAAAAGACTTTTAAAACACTTAGAAGGTCTTTCAGGGTCAGACTGTCAGGCTTTTGGATGATTCTCTCTGCAAATGCATCCAGCAGGACCGTAGGTCTGAACAAGAGATCCTCAAAGGATACTAGAATGAGAATCACCTGGAAAACACGAAAAAAAGGAAAACAAATCGTGCTGTATAGTATTGTAATTCATCACAGGCCACAAATAATAAAGTTTAATTGGATCAGCAGATATTGCACCTGTTTGTTGGACCACATGTCGAATGTGTTGGGCCATGTACTCGGAGACCGAGGTGAAGAGGGTGTAGTTTCTGTAGCGGAGCTCATGGCAGGACTTCAGTACAGACAGAAGCCGACCGAAGGGAAACTCGTGCACATTATCTGCAGGAAACAATGAGGAGGTGAAGTGTCTCGATTTGCTTTCGTTCGAGGAACATCTGAGAGGATCGTGGTCCTTCTCACCAGCGATGTTCTTGCTGCAGACATCCAGCAGAGGTTTGAAGTTCAGGTCCATGGCAGCCAGGCTGGAGAACATGTACTGGCTGTTGGGTGGACTAAACTCATCTGCCAACGACAGAGTCTTTCTGTCTGAGGGAGGATGAAGAGGAATCGAGCTAGAAACGGATCACGACAATTCGTTCAACGTGCAAAAAAGCAACCAAAAATCATTTCTTGTTAGACAGCTGCATCATGTTATTTGACCCCAAAATCATGAGGGGAAAAAATATTAAATTATATTTAAAATAAAAATCTATGAAGCAATATGTTTTGTGATGTCATTGTCAAGACAATCAAACACAATTTCCTTCATATGTTATTATTATTGAAATTCAAAAAAAAAAAAAATCATTCTCATTTCTGTAATGTGAAAAAAAAAAAAAAAAAAAAAAAAAAAAAAAAAAATTCCCCCCAAACTGTAAAGTATTTATGGTTGTAAAAAAATAAAAATAAAATAAAATAAATGCGAATGTACTATTATTTTATTTATCTTAAACTATTAAAAACATTTATGTTCATTGAAATAAAGCTGAAATAAAAGAAATTTTATTTATAAAATTTTTATAAAAAATTAATTGAAAAACTTAAACTAAATAAAAATGAGAAATGTTGCCTTGGCAGTAAACTGAAATAAGTTTAAGCTGAAGCACTAATATAATTAACTAGAAAAAAAATTAAACAACTAAAACAAAAATAAATTAAACCTACATAGCAATATTTAAAAAAATAAATAAATAAACAAATAAAATATGACAAAAGCACATAACATCACTAAAAACTAAAATTAACATGAAAACTAAAAATATAAAAATAAAAGATAATTGAAAATATTAATAAACCTATAATAACACAAGAACACGCACAAAAAAGTAAAATGTCCAGAGGCATTATGATTTTTAGTCATAATGACATTATGGTAAAAAGCTTTATTTTCATTATGCATTTTTTTTTTTTTTTTAAAGATTAATTAAGATTCATCCACAGAAATCGACTGACTGATAAAATCCGATTTCTGTGTGAGAGTGTCAGTAAACAATACATTTTCAGTGAGTAAATGGTAAATCTAACCGCCAGCTGTTTCTTCAGATGTATCTGGAGCGTTTTTGCCCACCGCGCGCATCATGCTCTGCAGGACGACCACGCTCTGGATCTCAGGAATACGATCCTTCAGCAACAACCTTCAAAATCAGAGCACAAACTGATGAAAACACACAAATGTCACAATATAAGGTCATATTAGGGCTGTCATGATCTTCACACCTTAAAGCTTCTCTCAGGGCCTGGACGTTCTTGAGGTTCTCCATCTCCCGAATACAGGCAGCCAACACCGAAAGAGACCTTATATCAAACTGATTCAGCCGTTCCTGGAATCAGCAGATTAGAAGGATCATGTGACACAGAAGACTGGAGTACTGATGCTGAAAATTCAGCTTTGATCACAGGAATAAATTACATTTTAACATATATTCAAATAAATAAATGCCACCTTGTGTGAAAAAACTGAAAAGATTTTCTAATATTAATGAAGATCCTGAAGCCCTAGCCTGATCATAACTCTTCTTTTCCCTGTGATAATCCTCTGAGCTTTTCTCTTTTGTAATGTCTCTCAGCCATCTCTCTTTCTACAGTCTTCAAATCTCCCTGTTTGCTCACTATGTCATCAAGAGTGGACACGCCCCCTATTGCTGATTGGCTCGCTCTTTCCTCCCCCATCAAGAGTGAACACACCCCCTATTGCTGATTGGCTCACTCTTTCCTCCCCCATCATGAGTGGACACGCCCCCTATTGCTGATTGGCTCACTCTCTCCTCCCTCATCATGACTGACACGCCCCCTATTGCTGACTGGCTCAATCTCTCTCCTCCCCCATCATGAGTGGACACGCCCCCTATTGCTGACTGGCTCAATCTCTTCCCTACCCCATCATGAGTGGACACGCCCCCTACTGCTGACTGCTCAATCTCTTCCCTACCCCATCATGAGTGGACACGCCCCCTACTGCTGACTGGCTCAATCTATCCTCCCTCATCATGAGTGGACACGCCCTCTACTGCTGACTGGCTCAATCTCTTTCCTCCCCCACCATGAGTGGACACGCCCCCTACTGCTGACTGGCTCAATCTATCCTCCCTCATCACGAGTGGACACGCCCCCTACTGCTGACTGGCTCAATCTATCCTCCCTCATCATGAGTGGACACGCCCTCTACTGCTGACTGGCTCAATCTCTTCCCTACCCCCATCATGAGTCGGACACGCCCCCTACTGCTGACACGGCTCAATCTATCTCTCCCTCATCATGAGTGGACACTCCCCCGCCCTCTACTGCTGACTGTGGGCTCAATCTCTTTCCTCCCCCACCATGAGTGGACACGCCCTCATACTGCTGACTAGGCTCAATCTATCCTCCCTCATCAAGAGTGAACACAACCCCCTACTGCTGACTCGGCTCAATCTATCCTCCCTCATCACGAGTGGACACGCCCCCTACTGCTGACTGGCTCAATCTATCCTCCCTCATCATGAGTAGGACACGCCCTCTACTGCTGACTCTGGCTCAATCTCTGTCCCCTCCCCCACCATTGAGTGGACACGCCCCCTACTGCTGACTGGCTCATCTCTCCTGCCCGCAATCATGAGTGGACACGCCCCCCTAGACTGCTGAACTGGCTCAATCTCTTCCCTCCCCCACCCCGAGTGAGACACGCCCCCCTACTCGCTGTGACTGGCTCCAATCTCTTCCCCCCCCCGACCATGAGTGGACAATTCTCCCCCCTACTGCTGACTGGCTCAATCTCTCTTCCAGCCCCCACCCCGAGTGGACAACGCCCCTACTGCTGACTGGCTCAATCTCTTCCCCCCCCCGACCATGCGTGGACAATCTCCCCCTACGCTGACTGGGCTCAATCTCTTCCTCCCCCACCATAGAGTGGACACGCCCACTACTGCTGACTGTCTCTTCTCACATCATGAGGTGGACACGCCCCCTACTGCTGACTGGCCAATCTCTTTCCCTAACTCCATCATGAGTGGAACACGCCCCCCTACTGCCTGACTGGCTCAATCCTTCCCTACCCCATCATAGTGGACACGCCCCCTACTGCTGACTGGCCTCAATCTATCCTCCCTCATCATGAGTGAC
>CM074293.1:3374967-3377467 GCA_037194245.1 Opsariichthys bidens
TGACTGGCTCAATCCTATCCTCCCTCATCCATGAGTGGAACACGCCCTCTACTGCTGACCTGGCTCAATCTCTCCCCTCCCCCACCATGACGTGGACACGACAACCCCAACCCCCCTTACTGCTGACTGGCTCAAATCTAATCCTCGCCTCATCATGAGTGGACCACGCCCCCTACTTGCAGTGGACTTGGCTCAATCTATCCTCCCTCATCATGAATTTGGACATGCCCTCTACTGCTGACTGGCTCAATCTCTTCCGCTTCCCCTAATACCATGAGGTTGGGTGGACACGCCCCCCTATCTGCTGACTTGGCTAAATCTATCCTCCCTCATCATGAGTGGACACGCCTCTCTACTGCTGACTACGGCTCAATCTCTTCCCTCCCTACCCACCATGAGTGGACACGCCCCCTACTGCTGACTGGCTCAATCTATCCTCCCTTCATCATGAGTGGACACGCCCCCTACTGCTGACTGGCTCAATCTATCCTCCCTCAACACGAGTGGACACGCCCCCTACTGCTTGACTGGCTCAATCTCTCCTCCCGCATCATGACGGTTGTGGACACGCCCCCCTACTGCTGACTGGCTCAATCTATCCTCCCCCACCCCGAGTGGACACGCCCCCCTACTGCTGACTGGCTCAATCTCTCCCCCCCCCCCACCATGAGTGGACACGCCCCCTACTGCTGACTGTCTCTTCTCCCATCATGAGTGGACACGCCCCCTACTGCTGACTGGCTCACTCCCTCTCCTCCCACTATGAGTGGACACCAGCTTTTCTCAGAAATCACATACTGCGCCTTTAAAACAAAAATGGACATGTGAAATTTTCCACCAAGTGGACAAAACCTTCAATGCGATCACATTCACAGTACTTCACTCACCTGTATAACACGAAGCAGCGTTTGCACGACACGTGAGTCTTGTGAAACTCCAGGTTGACAATGGCCAGCAGAGAGTAGGCCAGATCATCGCTCTTCATGCGCCACGCGTCGGTGGCGGCCAGTTCACAGACCTGCTCAAACCCCGGGTGCTTCAAACATCAGCCGCAGCTCACAGCGCCGCTGCTTCATGGAACCGCACCTTCTGCCGTCATTCTCTTTGTGCTCTCCCAGATGCGTGTGAAGATGCTGCTGATGAGCTGCTGCGACACGGAGGAACTGCTTGAGCGTGTCGCTAACGACAAGAAAAAAAGCACATCAGTGGGGCAAAAACAGTTCTGCAAATGGGTGTAGAAAGCAGTCCTTTCTGCTTTATCAGGGCGTTCACTGGTCTCAGTAGAAGCTGCAGTTTGTTTAATCTGTGCATTAAGAACATCATGACCACTCTGACTGTAATACCGGACTTGTTTTTAATGCATGTCCTTGTATGCGTTTTCTCCCCAACTGAGATGACGCATCACCAGCAAAGCTTTCCTGTCTGCTTTGATAACATAAAGACGTCTGAGTCCATATGAAAGAGTCACATTTCCACAGGGACGTGGATCTCAGAGCACATCTGAGCATGTCCAGACCTGATTTATACACGCTCATCGTGGGTGATTCTCCAAAGCTTCAGACATGGTGTAACCTGTTTCAACAAAACGTAAATGTGAAAAAGAAACGAATTGTGTTACTACTGTAAAATCATCATAAAAATTATGGTATTTTAAGAAGCACAGTACTTTACCATTTTTCCCCAAACCACTTTTTAAAACTCTTCACACAGTTTCTCTTTAGCAACTTTCAGTTTGGCACTGCAGTTAATTTCACACTCAAAATACACAAAAAAAGCCAAAACACTTCATACAGGTCTCAAATCAACTAATAAAGCTGAAATAAGATGAAATATAAATATTAGTTGAAAAACTAAATGAAATTTAGAACTGTTGCCTTGGCAATAGACTGAAATAAGTTTAAGTTGAAGCATTAAATATCATTACCTGGAAAAATATATAAAATAAAACTAACAAAAATACGAAATAAAAAAGATCATTAAAAACCTCATTGAGTGAATGAATGAACCTCATTGGTTGCTGAAGCTCAAACGTGATGCGTAACACCAGAATGAACCTCATTGGTTCTTGAGGAAGCTCAAACATGATGCGTAACACCAGAATGAACCTCATTGGTTCTTGCTGAAGCTCAAATGTGATGCGTAACACCAGAATGAACCTCATTGGTTTTCTTGCTGAAGCTCAAACATGATGCGTAACACCAGAATGAACCTCATTGGTTCTTGCTGAAGCTCAAACGTGATGCGTAACACCAGAATGAACCTCATTGGTTCTTGAGGAAGCTCAAACGTCATGCGTAACACCAGAATGAACCTCATTGGTTCTTGAGGAAGCTCAAACGTGATGCGTAACACCAGAATGAACCTCATTGGTTCTTGAGGAAGCTCAAACATGATGCGTAACACCAGAATGAACCTCATTGGTTCTTGCTGAAGCTCAAATGTGATGCGTAACACCAGAATGAACCTCATTGGTTCTTGCTGAAGCTCAAACATGATGCGT
>CM074293.1:3382467-3394967 GCA_037194245.1 Opsariichthys bidens
AAAGATCAACAAAAGATGCTCAAACGTGATGCGTAACACCGGAATGAACCTCATTGGTTCTTGCGGAAGCTCATTAAAAATATCTTCATTTGTGTTCTGAAGATGAACAAAGGTCTTATGAGTGTAGAACGAAATGAGGGTGACGAATTAATGACTGAATTTTTATTTTGGGGTGAACTAACCCTTTAAAGTGTTTTTTGACCTTGGATGTACGTATATTTATTATATTAGACCTCCAAAACAAAATTAGGATCCTTCAAAATAGCATAATAGGGTCACTTTAAAGGAGTAAAAAAGAGTTCTTATTAGATGGATGACATTGAACCTGAGAAAAACCTCTTTCAGGGCTCTGAACCCCGTCTGCTACAGCCTCATCCCTCAGTTGTTCGCGCCGGGACTGTTTCCAGGTCTCCCCCTTTTCAGCCTTCACCTCATGGACACCTGCGGCTCTGAGGAAATGTTACAAGAACTCAAGATGGAAACCGAAGACCTCGCCCTATCTCAGCTCCATGAAGTCACTGTCCATTCAGACCAGACACGGGCTTTTCAGGAAGCCCACTTCATCATCTTCCTGGATGAGCTGCTGCCGATATGTGAAAGTAACAATGAGCCGGATGACAAGGACCACATGGTGAGCCAGGTTGCAGGATGTTTCTGTTGCTACGGGCAACTCATCGAGGCGAATGCTCGGAAAGACGTGAGAGTGATCGTGGCAGGAGACTCCTTTATTAATCTGAAGTGCTCGCTGTTAATTGAGAACGCACCCTCTGTTGACCCGCACAACTTTGTGGCGATGGCAACGCAGCTGGAATGCGAGGCAAGAACTCAGCTTGCGCAGAAGTTGTCAGTGAAAACAGCAGGTAAAATATGTAATATTTGTTCTTATATTCAATTGCAGTACAATGATGCATTTGAAATTTGATTCAGTTCAGTTTGATTATTTTAAAATGATTTATATTTTCAAAAGTATTCTGAAGAAATGATATGCATTTTTTACATTCACAAACATCATATGTAGTATATATATATATATATATATATATATATATATATATATATATATATATATATATATATATATATATAAATATATATATGAAACATTATTTTTTTAAATATATTTAATATAACATTTTATAAAAAAAATAATATATAACATATACATGTATTATTATCAATTATCAATATCAATGATTACATTGTTAAAATAATTTAAAAAATAAATTATATTTCTTATAACTTTTAATTAAACCACACACACACACACACACACACACACACACACATACATATACATATATACTGTATATAGCATTATTTTTTTAAATATATTTAATAGAGCATTTTATAAAAATATAATATATAACATATACATATTATATTATTATCAATTATCAATATCAATGATTACATTGTTAAAATAATTAAAAAAAATAAGTTATATTTATTGTAACTTTTAATTATTCCATACACACACACACACACACACACACACACACACATATATATATATATATATATATATATATATATATATATAGATAGATATACACACACACATATTATGATAACATATATATATATATATATATATATATAAAACACATTATTTGTTAAAATATATTTAATATAACATTTTATAAAAAAAAATAATATATAACATATACATATTATATTATTATCAATTATCAATATCAATGATTACATTGTTAAAATAATTTAAAAATAAAAATTATAATTATTATAACTTTTAATTCTAATACCATATACACACACACACACACACACACACACACACACACACACACACACACATATATATATATATATATATATATATATATATACATTCATAAATAATTACATTAATAAAATAAAACAATTAAAAAATAAGTTATTCTTTTCTTACTGTCTTCTGCTATGCATCCTCAAATTTTTTCCTTTCGTTATATTCACAGACATGACTAATGTTATTGTGTGGGGAAACATCAGTGGCAGTTACCATATCGACCTGCAGAGGGCAAAGGTTTTCAGATACGATGGCGCAATTTGGGGGCCAGATGGTTTTTCTCAGCGAGTCACGGACATGATTTATGATTGGTAAAGATCATTGTGGTGCATGACTCAGGCCATATGCCTATTTAATGCAATTCCATTATGAATCCATTTATGAATCATTATTAAGTGAATAAAAAATCAGTGTCATCAGATAAACAGTCCACACATATCTTAATTAGTCCACATACATTTTTTATTTGCCGTTAATGTAATTATACTCATGTTTTGTTTTGAAAGGAAATGGCTGGAGAGAGATTTTATGAGTTTAGTACATAAACATCGTGCCACAATTTCGTCAAAGACCAACAAAGCCACAGCAATATCATCAACAAATGGAATATTGACCATTTTAAGGGCCTGGAATGATGATGCTTCTCCAGAGGAAGTTTTCTCATTGGGTGTACTTAGTTCAGGCAAGGCCATTCAAATCATCCTCTAACAAGAAATGAATATAGCTTACAGTATATATCCTTTATAGTTAGTTTAGAAGTTAATGCTCGTAAATGCATGATCAGCATCTCTGACCTTTCTAAATCTGCAGGGCAGTTTGGGATTCCGGCAGGTTTGGTGTTCTCTATGCCTGTGAGCTTCAGGGATGGCCTGTGGTCAGTGCGGTCAGATGTTACCGTTTCAGATGAGTTGAGGATAAAACTTCATGCTTGTGCTGATGAACTTAAAATGGTGAGTACAAGTACTCTAATATATATATATATATATATATATATATATATATATATATATTTATATGCTCAGGGCTGGGTAGGTTAGTTTTAAAATGAATTTCACTACAGATTACAAAATACATGCTTTAAAAAGTCATTTGTAACGTATTTCGTTACATTACTCAAGTTTAGTAACTTAATCTAAATACTTTAGAATACTTTGGAATACTAATAAGTGTGAAACAAACACAAAAAAGGTCATTGCAAGTTTTTATCTCACAATTCTGACTTTTTCCCTCAGAATTGCGTGATATAAAGTTGCAATTGCGAGTTATAAAGTCAGACACCTTTAAATAGCGAATAAATACATGCTTTTATGCGCTTCTTCCTGGAGGACATGAATAGAACACTTGTTCAGCTTTGATAAGATTGCAATGGTTAATCAATGTTGTTTTATGGATTTATTTGCTCTAGGAAAGAGACGTTGCTGCTAGGATACTGAAGAAAGATGAATGACGGCTCTCCAAAAGCAGACTTGGGTGGCATGACTCATTATTAGTCTAATAAGAGTTACTCTTTTAAAGCTACGCAATCTCAATGCTTTAAATGACAAATGTGATGAACTCTGTCCATAAAAATGTTCAGCTCCATTCTTGAGACTCGTAGGCTTTAATAGTGCTAATTACCATTCAAATGTGAAAACCTTTTTTCAGGTTCAAAGACTTTATCTAGTAAACACAAATGTGAATTGTAACACAGTTCGTAAAAATGGGAAGGAGGAGGCGGGAACCGGCGAACATTCAACGTAATTTTAATAAACAAATAAACAAACAATCAAACGAAAGCAAAAGGGCGGCAGTTCCTCACGGCGCCTGCCGCCCACACCAACAAAATAAAACACAACATAAAGTCCAGGCCTGGTCCTCTGTCGTCCTTCATTGTCGTTGCTCCTCTTTTATGCCTCCGGAGCTCCTCCGAGAGAGACACGAGACCGGTGTAGCGCACAGCTGACGCTCATTATCTCTGGCGTCACCGGCTCTCGCCCGCCCTCCTCGTCACATGAATCAATACCAGAAGAACTTTGTGCTTAATCAAAGTGAGTGAACAGGTGAGGCAGTCACAGTTACCATTTACTGTGATGCTTCCTTAATCAAACTTTGAAAATGAATTTTCCAAATATAGGGTTAGTAAAGTTGTCGTTTTTTTTTCTTAGGTGGCCTCAACAAACTTCCAAGGGGGCTACATGATGTCTTAAAATGATTTAAGTCAATAATAATTATTATTACCTTACCTTTGCTTTGATAGAACGAGGAAAAACAGTACTGGTAATTTACTTTGCAGGACATTTTTCGCTTACTGTAGTTTCTTTAACCCTGAAACACAACATGGCACTTTTCTGTTAATAACGAAGACCTCTGCAATGTTTCCGTACTCAAGAGATTTATCACCGCCACTTATCGAGATTACAGTCACCTCCGACTAAAAGCAGAGCGGCCATCTGCCTTCGGTTCTGTTGCCAGCTCACCGCAGGCCTGTCCACATTACCTCACATGCCCTTCATCCTGCCTGGCTTTATCTCTCGCTGTTCCCTGAACACAGTCAGCAAATATTTAATGCAAAAACGTATCAGAAATCAATAGTCATAGATGTATCCTTCGCTGCCTTAATATCACAATCCTGTGCTTTCTGTGACAGTTGAGCTAAAACAAATAAAGATCCGAAAGTTCAAAGTTGCAGTTGATGGTCTTCCACTTCTGATGTTATTTCTAGTGAGAAATTACAATTGTTGTAGTAATTAAATATTTGCTTAGTTATCACTAAAGCTCGTGCTATTTTGCTGTAGATCTTTACACTGTTGTTGCCTCAGAAGTTTTGTGAGGTGCCTTCGTGCGCAAACAGTCCCTACAAAGTCATTGCCTGATAAGGCAGCGAGGCAGCAAGTTTCCGCATGGCTGGCAACTTTAAAAAACAAACAAACAAACAAAAAAACGCGGGTGAGGAAAGAGTCAATACTGTGAAAAAATTATGTTTAATTTTTGTTCAAGCATTAAATAATTAAAAATTTATATTTATTTTTATTAAATTACATCATTACTTTTTTACACACTATGGTATGGAGGACCAAACCTCAAATTATAATAAATGAATAAATGTAATAATCGGAAAATAGAGTAATACATATGTGTGTGTGTGTATATACATACATACATATATATATATATATATATATATATACACACACACAGACATTATATGTACACATATATACACACACACACGTATTTATACATAAATATATACACACACATACATGAATATTATATATATATATATATAGGTCATGATTGTCACCACTAGAGGGCACTTCACCATGGACCACTCTTTACTCACTCACTCTCATTCATTTACAAGGACTACATTTCCCATAAGCCCTGTTCCCAGACATTGATTACCTCATCAGCTGCACCTCATCACCCACACCACATATAAACACATCACTCCCCGTGAAGTCTTGATTTGCTTCCTCTGTCATGTTTCTGAGCATTCATTCCTGTGTTTATTTTCCTTGTTTTTGATTCTGGCTGTTTTTCCGATTGTTCTTTGCCTGCCCCTTGGATTTCTTGCCTGGTATTATTGGAGTGTTTGATTATTGCTGCCTGGCTTGATAGTTCTGCCTGTTTATCGACTATGACTCCGTTTATCCCCTGCCATACCTGTTTGCTGATCCTTGACCATTGCCTGTCTGACCACGTCTATTTTTAATAAAGCTGCATTTGGGTCCCAACTCCGTTGACTCTTCATTACTATATATATAAACAAATATATATTTTAAATATATTTCATATTTATATATATAAATAAATAAATAAATATATATATATATATATATTTTTTTATTTCTGCAGGTTCGGTCCTCCATACTATGGCACCGTACTGTTAAATGTTTTATTTATTTAAGTCAAATTTTATTTATTTGAATCATTTATTTAAATTAAATGTATTTATATATTTTAGCGTTTTTTTTTTTTCTCTATATTTTTCCACAGACCCCCATAGCACTCCCTTGCGGACCCCAGTTTGAAAAACTACACATACATCACGGTCTTTCTTCTGCCAATGTCCACAATGAACACCCGATTCTGAACGTCCATACTGGATCCCCCAACAAAGACCGTGACCCCTTTTCAAAAGAACACAACGCAGTTGAAAATCAGCTCATGGATATATATTAGAGATATTTGGAGGTGCAAGTCAGTAAAGAAAACGACATTCAACAATACATTTTGTAGTTCAATGCTCTAAGTGTTTTTTTTATAGATCATAAAGCAGTAACAGCATGAGCAAAACACAATCACTATTAAACAAAGGTAAATCTCTTCGTAAATTGAAAACACAAAAAATCTGCGGTCTGGATCAGATGTGTATGTTTGAGGGCCTCTACAGGAGAAGGGGCGAAACGCACTCAAAATCGTGCAAAGCAAAAACACCGTCCTAACCGACCGACTGCGACGCGGCAAGCAATTCATTTGTCCACTTTGAAATTAAGAATACAACCACAGCAACACAGAACAGGTTTGCAACGGCGTGGCGCAGAATTTCTGACCAATCAGCTTTCACAGTCGGCAAAACTCAAATTATAATGGAAGAAACTTCTGACTGGAGAAATCCATTTCACTTTAACTTTAAAGGAATGTCAACCTGCCTCCAAACAATGAACAGTTCTGTAAAACTTTCTTTATGCGTGAAAGAACGCTGTGTATGATGTTACAGGCCATTAAATATATACATTGTTTTTATATACACATTTCCAGTTTAAAAGATAATTCCCTTTAGTATGATTAATAACTGAAAAAAAAAATATATATATATATATTGGTTCATAAAACCATCACACGTTGTCAATTCTAGAATTACCCTGATGACATATTGAGACATTTCTTACAAAGATACATAGAAATAAGGCTCAATCATTCACTTGGGATTCCCCTCTTATAAAAAAGTAAAAATAGTTCAGTCAAGTTTATGCATGAACTCCCCCTAAACTTTTAGTTCATCATTTAAATTATATTTCAGGCAATCTGTGACCAATCGACCCTTCGCTGACAGTTTGATTGACAGGCGATCTGACCAATCATAACCCCGAATTGGCCATTTTGTCCCTCAAAGCGGTCAGGGGAGTTAGTAGATTAACGTTGGTGAACTTGAAACAACATTCCTTCTGATGTTCATTCATGTTTATTTGATGCTATAAATGAACTAGTATGAATCTGTCAGGACACATTAAAGACACACTAGATGCTATTTATTGTTTAAACTTCTTTAAAAAATGACCATATTTGAAATATGAAACTACTTAATATCAAAAGTAAGCTGCTGTGTCTTGTCTGTCGACACGTTGTCAGTGTCCATTGCTCCGCGATGTAGTTTTCACTTGTCGACATAGCAACAGTAACCGAAAGGGGCGGGTCTAAGCGAAGGGTCAATTGATGCGATTTTTATAATAGGGTCGGTATTTTTTTTTTTAAAAGAAAAAAATTGAAAAAAAGTGTTTTTATTTAATTAAAAATATTTATTTTAAATCATTCTGTATTACATATTATTTTAATATATTTTATTCCTGAAACTTTTGTAAAATTATGAATCTCTATACTGTAAAATTTAATCAATTAAATGCATCCTTGCTGAATAAGTTTAGTTTCCTTTGGAGGGACAAAAAAAAAAAATCTTACTGACCCCAAACTTTTGAATGGTAGGGCATTTGGCATGAATTATGAAGTCCTGCAGAATTTGAGCATGTACAGACCAACAATACTTCAAAAGTGCATCCAATTATAATATATTAAACCTGAATATGAACATATGAATGTTAGGGTTGGACTCCTAATTCTTCTACATGACATGGAGGAAAGAGGGAATTTTTCCGCCAGATAAAGTATGGTATGCTGCATTCACGGTCACTTTTGTGCAAAAAAAAAAAATTAAAATAATAATAATAATAATAATAATAAAGCCAAATTTGCTAAACTTTAAAGTTTTATGTACCAGAATATCTCCCAGCAACTTTATAATTTATTTGAGACATATTTAAAAGTAAACCATTCTTCACTCTAACCAATTTTCATAAATAAAAACATCCACTTCATAGGTATATAATATAGAATATATTAGTTTAGCTATTCTAATGAAAAGAAATCTTTGACATGTCCAATTTTTTTTGTTGAGAATTTGCAGACGTGTCCCGCTCAGCCTCTCCTTCCACACAAAACCTACCAGTCCTACAAGCAAAGAAAACTCAGCCCACATGGCTTGTTCCCATGATGCATTAAACCCTATGAAAACGGTCCGTGTGGGATTGATAAACCAGAGGGCTCTTGTCAAAATACACATACAGTAAACGATTCAATCTCGTGCGTCTATTTTACGTCGCTTCAGAAATCCGAGCGGCTTGATGATTTTGTGTCAAACAACCTTCGCGTTTAGGATTTGTGTCGTACGTACACCAACAATCACAGTGATCTCACTGCCGAAAACAACAAAAAAAAGGCATAGCTGACTGCGACATTCCCTTTCACAAATCATGTGTCAGTATATGGTATCTACATGGACTATAAATAAAATAAAAAGTTTAGATGACGGGAAGCTAGGAATCCTGCTGGTCTGCATGCTGCTGACTGCTTGGGGGCGTGTCTGTGGAAGCCCCGCCCACCTCCTGTCCATCAACACCCAGGCCCAACCCCTCATCCATCTGTTCCAGTTCGCTTTGGTCCAGTAGCTCAAAGTCCTCTTCTTCCGTGGGTACGAGCGTCACGTCCGGCTGCTCGTCGGTGCTCGCTTCGGTGACGTCGGCGTCCTCTTCCTCTGCGCTGGCTTCTTGGGCGGACGGCGACTCGAGGGGCGATTCCATCGGGCAAGGAGGCGTTTCGGTGGGAAGGAACGAAGCCACGGATGAGCCCTCGCTGGCCTCCGTAGACCGCAACAGAGCTGAGAGAGTGTTCTGTACTACGGTGGAGATGGCCGTGCTCACGATCTCCTCGCTGAGGGCTTCCAGGGACCTAGTGGGTTTTGATACCCTTCCCTCTTTCTCAGTACCCACAATGCTTTGCTCTGCCCCCGCCGCTTGTCCGTGTCCGTTGAAGTGCGTGTTGACAAAGTGGAGCGGAGACGCTAAGTGCTGGATGAGGAGGCTGGCCGGAGACAGGGCTTCCTCCTGGGGGTCGGAACCAGAAGCTCCCGCCTGCTCGGACCCGAGAACGCCCAACGGGAACCGGAACAGACCCGGCTCAATAGAAGGCATCTCGTCCACGGACGGAAACTCCGCTAGGTCTCTAGTGAACGCCTCCTCCGGTTCACTGTGCACGCTCTGCTGATCCAGGTCTGCTGACGAACAGAGCGATGGCATTAATGACAATCATTTTCAATGTTAAAATAATTAGACTAAGGTTAATTAATTAAGGTTGATTGAATTAAGCTTGAACAGTTCATTACATCAGTTGAATTAAACGATTCCATTTGATATAAATTCACTACATTTACACTCAGAGAAAGAATGTTTTACAAATGACTTAATCAAATTCATTTTGATTAACAAAAAAGTTGAACGAAAGACTTGAATATGTGCAAGAATGTTTTTACATATGAACTGAAATTTAATTCAAAGATTTCAACAAATGATTACAACAAAAATCTGAATTTACACAAGATTTACCGAAGAATTTTGTTTTTTTATATTTTAAACTATATTTCTTATATAAATATATATCCAATCAAACCAAAATTTATTCAGACATTTATTCGATATATTTTTTAAAAATGGTAATATAATAAGAAAAGAACTGTCAAAAAAAATTATTTTGATAATGTCAGATAACACTTCAGATAAACATCCGGTCAGGTCAAAGTGTCTGAATAATTTTTGTTTTTATCAATTTTACTGGTAGTCCACAGTGTGATTAATTTTTGGGTGTAATATCTCACAGTTTACTTTATTTTACTATCCTAACAGAAATGAACTATAGTGTACTGCACTCAAGTAAAAAACAACAAAAAAAAATGAATAATTTTTTGGGTTGAGTGTATAGAGAGAGAAAATATAAATATACATGTTTCTAGTATGTATATATATATATATAGGCTAAATTATTTCACATAATTTGTCTTATGTATAATTCAACAGTTATAATTATGTTAAATGTTATATAAAATGTTACACTACCATTCAAAAGTTTGTGGTCAGTAAGATTTTTTGGGGCTTTTTATTCAGCAAGGACATGTTAAATAGTTTCTTTCTCTCTCTTGTTTTTTTAAAGCCATGCCAGCTTTTATGGCTATATTCATGGTCATTCCTGAGAATGTATCACATAGTTGTACACAATTATAAAAAAGAGCTAGTTTTAAGACTGTGGCGCTCTTGAAGCATCGGTACCTTCAGAGACGTCTGTGAGCTGTGGTGTCGTGGCTCTGGACACAGAGAATCCTCCACTCTCCAGTATGGACGCCTCCTCATCGGACAGCTCAGAGTCTGTGATGGCCATCGCCAGAGCCGTAGTCTTCACATCCACCTGCTCCAAGAAAGAACCAATCAGTGACTGGAATTACACTACCCTTCAAACCCTTGGAGTCAGTAAGCTTCATATTTATATATATATATATATATATAGAGAGAGAGAGAGAGAGAGAGAGAGAGAGCGAGAGAGAGAGAGAGCGAGCGAGAGAGAGAGAGAGAGCGAGAGAGAGAGAGAGCAAGAGAGAGAGAGAGAGCGAGCGAGAGAGAGAGAGCGAGCGAGAGAGAGCGAGAGAGAGAGCGAGAGAGAGCGAGCGAGAGAGAGAGAGCGAGCGAGCGAGAGAGAGAGCGAGCGAGAGAGAGAGCGAGCGAGAGAGAGAGCGAGAGAGAGAGAGAGAGAGCGAGAGAGAGAGAGAGAGAGAGAGCGAGATGAATCATTTTATTCAACAAAGACGCATTATTTGAAGTGAGAGTAAAGTTTTCTATTTCAGATAAATGCTCTTCTTTTGAATTTCCATTCATCAAAAATCCTGAAAATGTATCATGGTTTCCACAGAAATATGAAGCAGCACAACTGTTTTCAACATTGATAATATTACAATATGACGCGACTCCCGCACACGTCCCGGATCCTTGGATAAAATAGCAATTTTCTCACGATTTGCAATTAGTTGGAGACATCGGGATATTGTAAGTACTAAAAATAAATAACACTGGCCCAGTGGTTTTAGGATATTTTACAGCAAAAACTCTACATATTGCAGCTTTAATGAAAATAATTTTAAGTATTAAGTAATTAAATCATAAAAAATTCAAATATAGGTAACACTTCATAATAAGGTTCATTAATTAAACATTAGTTAATGTATTAACTAACATGAACTAACCATGAGCAACACGTTTATTACTGCATTTACTAATCTTCGTTAATGAAAATACGGTTGTTCATTGTTTATGTTCACAGTTCATTAACTAATGTTAACAAGAATTTAATAATGAAATGAAATTAACCTAAACAAAGATTAATAAAGGCTGTATAAGTGCCGTTCATTATTAGTTCATGTTAACGAATGAGGCCTTATTGTAAAGTGTTGCCAAAATAAAATTGTAAAATAAAAAAAAACACAAAAAAAAAGATCTTCTTCGTTCATCTTCTGAGTGCATATAATGAAGCAGAAGGCTTTTTTAGAAAGACAAATTTAAATAAAAAATAATCGTAGCCGGGAGAATCAATGAATTATGAGTAAATTAGAGAATTGTTGAAAAGTGCTCAAAAAAGTAACTGTAGTCGGTAACACATGTAGTTACTGTAGTAATAACTAAAAATTAAGCATAATTGCATGCAATTAACCCTAAACCTATAGTAAGTACATGCAGTTGATTATTATTACTCAGTAATTAAATGTATTATTACACTGTAATACTGAAAATAAAGTGTAGCCCTGTAGTCTGATTACAAGTATTTTAAAACTACAAGTATTTAATTTTTGGAATCTGATTATGTGTTTACATGTAATCAGATACTGTCTATTAAATATAGAATATGGATGGGATATAGTGTTAAGGTATGACCCCTCATCACCAAAGGACATGAAACTAAGCCCCCCGTGTCAGAGGACACTCACAGTGGGAGCGAAACAGGACAGCTCCTCCTCGCTCTCGCTCTCCGTCTCTGCCCTCGGCTCGTCACCCTCTTCCTGCTCTTTCTTCAGCTCTGCGCACACAAACACACACACACTTTTTCCTGAGCGGTGTGTAACAGGAAGGGACTTGTGTGTAAATAGCCTCTGGCAGAACGCCCAATATATAGCACCGATGTTTTGTTTGTTATCAGTGGATGCAAATAATATTAAGGATTATTATTATTATTATTTCAAGCACTTTTACTCTACCTAACAACCTGATTTCACCTTAATGACGGACTAAATATTGTCTATTAAATAAAAATATTGGTAATCCTCTGGAGTATATTTCTTTTATTTATATTTATTTACCACTATTTATAATGTAATTCCTAAGCCAGCATGCAACTGAGTCTTAAAAATGTCGACAGCAGTCTAGGACACGGATTAAAGGCGACGCTCTCACTTCTCTTGTCGTATTTGCGGCGTTGTGTGTCTCCTTTCATGCTGTAGTCGAGTTTCATCAGAATGGGCTCCAGTCCGGTGTACATTTTCTGGATCAGCTCATGGTAGACCACCAGCGGCCACAGCAGCACACTCAGCACTAACGCAGGAGACACAGACACACACTGGTCAAATGCTCAGTAAGAGTTGGTT
>CM074293.1:3399967-3439967 GCA_037194245.1 Opsariichthys bidens
CGTTAGGGTGAATAAAGCAGGAATGATCATTTTTTTTGCATTCACGTTACAGAATCCCCACCTTGCCGTGGTTTTGTCGTTTGTACTGAAGCATTTCTTGGATGTAAAGGCTGAAGGTGAGGTAACTCTCGGCGAGATGATGGCTGAGTTCCTCCACGCTTAACAGACGTGGCTGATCGGTCAGCGTTTCTCTGTAACAACATGCGCAGATCAGTACATATTTAATAAGGAAACAATCTTAAGATTCAAAAATGGCAATATATGCAAGGGATCGGTCAGGGAAGAGCACATACCGCTCGATGACAGACGCCTCTGGATGCCACACTGCAGAGAACAGAAGGATAAACATGAGCGAGGACCAAAAAACCCCCAAAAAACTGAATATCTGAGCCTCATGTCATTCTTATTAAAATAAAAAAACACAGAGAATAAAAAATTAAGCAGCATCGTAAATTGTGCATTTTAAATGGTCCAGTTTGCGATGCCTCGTTTCAAAACAACAGAGATGTTTTACAGATTTAAACTTAACGTTTTTGAAAAAAGTCTCTTATTTAACGCGGTTAAACAGCAATACTGTGAAAAAATGTTACATTTTAACATAACTATGAATGTATTTTAAAATGTAATTTATATCCAGAGATCAAAGCATCATTACTCCAGTCTTTCAGAAATCACTCAATGTATATCAAATATTATCAATGTTGAAAACAGCTGCGTAATATATGTGTGGATACATTTTTTCTAAATCCTTTGTAACCTTATAAATGCCTTTATTGTCTATTTTGATCAATTTAATGCATCTTTGCTAAATAAAAATAATAAATAATTCCAAAATATAGGTAAATATAGCTGTTTATTACCATGTTCTTGTTATATTGGGGCAAAAATAATTAAATATTATTATTCTTTATGTTCATTGAGTGAAAAACAATGTAACACATTACCTTAATTGTAACTAGATTTTGGCCATTTTTAGTTTTTGGATTATTTTGCCAACACTTTACAATAAGGTTCATTAGTTTAATATGAATTAACTAACATGAGCAACACATTTATTACTGTATTTACTAATTTTCGTCAATGTTAGTTAATGAAAATACAGTTGTTCATTGTTTCTTCGGAGTGCATTAACTAATGTTAACAATGTTTTACTAGTAAATGGTCAAGTTAACATTAATAAATGCTGTAGAAATGCAGTTCATTACTAGTTCATGTTAACAAACGAAACTTATTTTAATTTTAAATCTACTTGACTGTTTAAATCAAATTGTTCCCAGTCAACAAAAGACAAATACATCTGCGTAATTGAGTTAAACATTTACGAAAACATACCGTATATCACATACAGTACGCTATATGTCGGCTACGTTGCCTAGACCTACTGTATAAACTGTATATATGTACTACTGTATATATGGCTACTTTACCTAGTCCTACTGTATAAACATATTTGATGTCACGTATAGCGTATGGATGCGTTACCGGTGATCTGCGGCAGCTTGTCTTTCCATCTCTCCAGTAGAGTCAGTCCAATGAGAGACACGCTCAGGAGGAACAGAGGTCTCAAAGATGTGGACGACAGCAGCCTAAAACACACATGCGTCTATTATATCATCACATTCCATTATAAACACAACATATGACTCAATCGTGTGGTGGAAATAAGTCATATATTTAACATCCAATGTGAAACGTTCCTGCAAAGTAAAGGTAAGTTTAATTTATGTAATATTATTACCACAGAAAACATATGTTATATTGTCTGTGTGTATGAGATATATATATATATATATATATATATATATATATATATAAACAGGGTTGGGGAGTAATGAAATGCATGTAACTTAGTTCAAATTTGAGTAACTGTATTTCATTTGAAATGGGTGGTGATCAGATTACAGTTACATCTGAAAAGTGTTTTAGATTACCAAAGTGATTACTTTGAGTTTTAATGTCATTTAAACATTTATATAAACTGTGACAGACAATAAATGTAAACTGCAATTAATGATTCCCTGACTCTGAAAAAGCATCCTAAGCTTCATTTCTGCTCATAACTTTCATATCCCTTGCAGAATATGCAGCATTTTAATCATTTTAGCAGAATAAGAAGGATCATAAAAATTCTATTTTTATTTAGTACTGTCCTAAACAAGCTATTTCACATAACAGATTCATGTTTTGCGATACAGTGAAAAAAGGGTGAAAAAAGATGTAAAAAAAAACACAAAGAAAAGATAATTGTGATAATTTTTATCTCACAATTCTGACTTTTTAAACTTTTTATTTCTAGATATAAACCCACAATCGCAAGTTATAAAGTCAGAATTACATGATAAAAACTTGATATTCAGATTTTTTTTCTTGAAATTGCAAGTTTATGTCTCATTTCTGACTTTTCTCCCAATTCTGAGATTTTTTTTCCTCAAAATCGCATTTATATCTCAGAATTCTGACTTCTTTTCTTTCAATTCTGACATTTTTTCCTCAAAATCGAGTTTATATCTCAGAATTCTGACTTCTTTTCTTTCAATTCTGACATTTTTTCCTCAAAATCGAGTTTATATCTCAGAATTCTGACTTCTTTTCTTTCGATTCAGACAATTTTTCTCACAATCGAGTTTATATCTCAGAATTCTGACTTCTTTTCTTTCAATTCTGACATTTTTTCCTCAAAATCGCATTTATATCTCAGAATTCTGACTTCTTTTCTTTCAATTCTGACATTTTTTCTCAAAATCGAGTTTATATCTCAGAATTCTGACTTCTTTTCTTTCAATTTTGAAATTTTTTCCTCAAAATTGAGTTTATATCTCAGAATTCTGACTTCTTTTCTTTCAATTTTGAAATTTTTTCCCAAAATCGAGTTTATATCTCAGAATTCTGACTTCTTTTCTTTCAATTCTGACATTTTTTCTCAAAATCGAGTTTATATCTCAGAATTCTGACTTCTTTTCTTTCAATTCTGACATTTTTTCTCAAAATCGAGTTTATATCTCAGAATTCTGACTTCTTTTCTTTCAATTCTGACATTTTTTCCCAAAATCGAGTTTATATCTCAGAATTCTGACTTCTTTTCTTTCAATTCTGACATTTTTTCTCAAAATCGAGTTTATATCTCAGAATTCTGACTTCTTTTCTTTCAATTTTGAAATTTTTTCCTCAAAATTGAGTTTATATCTCAGAATTCTGACTTCTTTTCTTTCAATTCTGACATTTTTTCCTCAAAATCGAGTTTATATCTCAGAATTCTGACTTCTTTTCTTTCAATTTTGAAATTTTTTCCCAAAATCGAGTTTATATCTCAGAATTCTGACTTCTTTTCTTTCAATTCTGACATTTTTTCCCAAAATCGAGTTTATATCTCAGAATTCTGACTTCTTTTCTTTCAATTCTGACATTTTTTCCCAAAATCGAGTTTATATCTCAGAATTCTGACTTCTTTTCTTTCAATTCTGACATTTTTTCTCAAAATCGAGTTTATATCTCAGAATTCTGACTTCTTTTCTTTCAATTCTGACATTTTTTCTCAAAATCGAGTTTATATCTCAGAATTCTGACTTCTTTTCTTTCAATTCTGACATTTTTTCTCAAAATCGAGTTTATATCTCAGAATTCTGACTTCTTTTCTTTCAATTTTGAAATTTTTTCCTCAAAATTGAGTTTATATCTCAGAATTCTGACTTCTTTTCTTTCAATTCTGACATTTTTTCCTCAAAATCGAGTTTATATCTCAGAATTCTGACTTCTTTTCTTTCAATTTTGAAATTTTTTCCCAAAATCGAGTTTATATCTCAGAATTCTGACTTCTTTTCTTTCAATTCTGACATTTTTTCTCAAAATCGAGTTTATATCTCAGAATTCTGACTTCTTTTCTTTCAATTCTGACATTTTTTCTCAAAATCGAGTTTATATCTCAGAATTCTGACTTCTTTTCTTTCAATTCTGACATTTTTTCCCAAAATCGAGTTTATATCTCAGAATTCTGACTTCTTTTCTTTCAATTCTGACATTTTTTCTCAAAATCGAGTTTATATCTCAGAATTCTGACTTCTTTTCTTTCAATTTTGAAATTTTTTCCTCAAAATTGAGTTTATATCTCAGAATTCTGACTTCTTTTCTTTCAATTCTGACATTTTTTCCTCAAAATCGAGTTTATATCTCAGAATTCTGACTTCTTTTCTTTCAATTCTGACATTTTTTCCTCAAAATCGAGTTTATATCTCAGAATTCTGACTTCTTTTCTTTCAATTTTGAAATTTTTTCCCAAAATCGAGTTTATATCTCAGAATTCTGACTTCTTTTCTTTCAATTCTGACATTTTTTCTCAAAATCGAGTTTATATCTCAGAATTCTGACTTCTTTTCTTTCAATTCTGACATTTTTTCCCAAAATCGAGTTTATATCTCAGAATTCTGACTTCTTTTCTTTCAATTCTGACATTTTTTCCTCAAAATCGAGTTTATATCTCAGAATTCTGACTTCTTTTCTTTCAATTCTGACATTTTTTCTCAAAATCGAGTTTATATCTCAGAATTCTGACTTCTTTTCTTTCAATTCTGACATTTTTTCCCAAAATCGAGTTTATATCTCAGAATTCTGACTTCTTTTCTTTCAATTCTGACATTTTTTCCTCAAAATCGAGTTTATATCTCAGAATTCTGACTTCTTTTCTTTCAATTTTGAAATTTTTTCCCAAAATCGAGTTTATATCTCAGAATTCTGACTTCTTTTCTTTCAATTCTGACATTTTTTCTCAAAATCGAGTTTATATCTCAGAATTCTGACTTCTTTTCTTTCAATTCTGACATTTTTTCCCAAAATCGAGTTTATATCTCAGAATTCTGACTTCTTTTCTTTCAATTCTGACATTTTTTCCTCAAAATCGAGTTTATATCTCAGAATTCTGACTTCTTTTCTTTCAATTCTGACATTTTTTCTCAAAATCGAGTTTATATCTCAGAATTCTGACTTCTTTTCTTTCAATTCTGACATTTTTTCCCAAAATCGAGTTTATATCTCAGAATTCTGACTTCTTTTCTTTCAATTCTGACATTTTTTCTCACAATCGAGTTTATATCTCAGAATTCTGACTTCTTTTCTTTCAATTCTGACATTTTTTCCTCAAAATCGAGTTTATATCTCAGAATTCTGACTTCTTTTCTTTCAATTCTGACATTTTTTCCTCAAAATCGAGTTTATATCTCAGAATTCTGACTTCTTTTCTTTCAATTCTGACATTTTTTCCTCAAAATCGAGTTTATATCTCAGAATTCTGACTTCTTTTCTTTCAATTCTGACATTTTTTCCTCAAAATCGAGTTTATATCTATATCTGTAACTTTATATCATGGAATTCTGCGCAAAAATTCAGAATTGTGAGAAAACCTTTTTATGTGTGTTACTTCTGAGTATTCCAAAGTATTCTAAAGTATTTAGATTAAGTTCCTAAACTTGAGTAATGTAACGAAATACGTTACAAATTACTTTTTAAAGCATGTATTTTGTAATCTGTAGTGAAATACATTTTAAAAGTAACCTACCCAGCCCTGTATATATATATATATATATATATATATATATAATATATATAGTGTAGTAATAAGTGTAGTAATATAATAATAATAATGATACACCATGGTATTTATCCCCCTTACCAAAAAAGGACCAGGTTTTTTTAAACAAGACACTTTTAAGTTTTCATTGCATTCTTAAATGTTTCAGTACAGTGTAAATACCACGGTACTGTATATGAATATGGCATACATCAAAGTACCACCGTTTGTAACAGTATGCCACAGTAGTCACGTGGTAATGTTATGGTACAGGATGACTTCCATATTCATATGTACATATACAAAATCCACACTGCATGTATATTATGATGTTTACACGGTTCACCTAGAATACCATAGCACATGTCCGTGGAACGGTAATGGTAATACCACGGTAAAAGTAGCGAAGCTGGCACAAAAGCACCACGGAGCATCTACAAACGAGCAGATTAACCAGATTAGTAGCTACTCGTCAGGATTAACACCGTCCCTTCCAAATCAACGGCTTCATTCGCCGAGAGTGTCTCACCAAAACAGCGTGTTGAGCGCGAGCGCGGCGATGATGCTGTGCAGCGGCCTCTCCCACACCAGCAGCCGCTGCGCGTAGATCACAGCGGGCTCGCACTGCGACAGCCACCCGCGCAGCCGCTCCCGCAGCCGCCGCAGCTCCGGCTCATCCTCCCCGCTGCCGGGCGCGGGGAACCAGGCCTCTAGACCCGCCGAAGAGGAAGACACCGAGGCCCGTCTGCTCGCCATTGTCGCTTGTCCAATGTTGTTTGTGTGTGTTGTTGATGACGGGGTTTGGTCAGGAGAGGCTCGTCATGGATTATTAGAAAAAATAGAAGCACACTGTGGATCTTACAGGCTCTTACAGTGTCACATGCTCAGTGTTTACTGCGCGCGTGAGGGACATCTGCTGGCTGCAGAACAAACGTTTTCATTTACGTTACATTTATATTGCTTATTTAACAAATATTAGTTATTGTGTTGGTATTTTTAACAGCACGTATTAAATAATTATTAATTCAATTAATTTTTTTTTTAAATTTTCGCCGACTGTGATGACGCGTTTTAACGGTCATCAGTATCGTAAATCCTGCAAAGTTTTTTGTATTTTCATTTTTTTTAAATGTATGTACATTTATAGCAACATTATACAGTATTATATTACCGTTGCATCAAATTACAAAAAAAATAATAATTTAAAAAAAAAGGTTTTCTAATACGGTAGTGACGTAAATGACATCTTTCTCTATTCTGATTGCAGTTATCATTCGCTCATTTTTTTTTTTCTATTTTCAAAAGTTATGAACACACTATTGTGAAGTTTTTCTTTTGCTATTTGCGCAAATGGAAACACAAAAAATATATTTAACGAAGTCTCTCATTCACTGCTATTGAAGTTTACCCAACTATGACGACTTCCTCTCCTGAGAAACCGGGAAATGTGATGGGGACGGTCTAGAAGTGTATTTATATAAAGAATAAAATATTTAACTTGCAGTTTATTTCAATTTAGATGAAATACATGTCATCAAAACTAAGTATTAAATACTACCTAATTAAACTATAATATTTACATTTAATTAAACATTTCAATGACATTTATACTTATTTAAATATTTTTAATTAGTTTACAAATAGTTTAAGTACATTTAATTTATTAATACGTATATTTTGTTTATTTAGAAATGGAATAAGCCGCTAAAATGGTTGTCCTTTACTTTGTGTCTTTGTTTCATAGGAAATAGTGCGACATTTCATGTCCAATGGTTGTTTTTTTTTGCTTTCTTATTTCTTGTTATTTTGTGGAGAGGGCAAACAGGCAAAAAAAAAAAGAGCACAAGGAATTGTTTATTTAAAAAAAAAAGAAGAAGAAGAAAAAACATGATAATTTGACTATACATTTCATAACAGCACAAACTAGATGATCAATTTGATCAAAATTTTGTGTGCTCACTTATACATAACCTTAAAGCAACATTTCTCTTTGTCAGCACTCATCATAAAACATCTCTCAGTTAAATGAGAAATGTGTTGTTTGATATATTACACACTCTACATAATCCATGAAGTTTTACAATGTAAATGCATCACGTAAAAAAAAAAAAAAAGTGTTTTTTTTTTTTTCTTCATTCTTGCTCACGGTCATATTTTATCCGCTTTGAATACCTGAAACACAATGAAAGAATACTCTTACATGCTTTTTGAACTGTATAATGCCACAGAACAAGCACAATATCAGTACAGAGAGGTGAGCGGTCTGGACCAGAGGCCGCTCTGGTGTTAAATGACCGTGACAAAGGGACCTGGACTCACGCCCCTGACCTACCAGGGTATTCTCAAACATTCACATACTCATGCAACCAACAAAGAGGTCGAGCACATGCATGGAGCGCGCGGGGAGCATCAGCAAGTGTTCATGATTAGTATTGTAAATATTTTGTTATTGCTCACTGGTTGTGAATACCCACAATGCATCAGCATTGTGGAGCCCGAAATGTATTAGGAGTGGCTGCGATTCATGGGAGCTGGAGCTTTACATAACACAAGACATAACATGATGTCATCATACAGTAATGATTATAATGAATGTATTAATAAAGAAAATATAGAAATATAATAGTGTGGGGTAATTTACCAGTACTAGTAAAACATTTGAACATACCTGATTTAATGCATGTTTTTCGCTATCGTATGCATAAATGCAGGAAATGTGTGGACAAATATAAATTAGGCTTATGAATTTCTCTATATAGGCATATTTATTTCTATATGATAGAAATTCCATACAATAACAACAACGACAGCAATAATAATAATAACAATAGTTATTATTGTTATCATTTTACAATTATTTGGAAAAAATTTGTTGTTTTAATTATTATTATTTTTTAAATAATAATTATTATTATTTGTATTATTTTTAATAATAAAGATAATTATTTTGGATTTTTTTATTACTACTACTACAACTACTACTAATAATAATAATAATCATAAATAAATAAAAAATATAATAATTATTATTATATATTATTTGGAAAAATATCATTTGTTATTTTAAATATATTATTATATTAAATTATTTTAAAATATTCTTTTATTATTTTACTACTACTACTACAAATAATAATAACCATATAAATAAATAATTATAATAATAGTCATTATTACTATTATTAATAATATTATTCAGAAGAAAATATTACTATTTGTTATTTTAATTATTATTTTATTATTAGTAAAATAGTTATTATTTTTATTTTATTATAAAAATAATAATAATAATAAATTATTATATTATAATTATATTATTATTATTATTATTAAGATGAATAAAGATTATTATTTATGTGGATATTATTAATGTGTATTATTTTATTATTTTTAATTTTTATTTACTACTACTACTTCAAATAATAATAATAATAATAACAGTAAACATTTTTTCCAAATAAATTAGCTAGAGTGGATAGTGAAAGAAAAGCATCAACAAGTGAATGACTTCAATTGTGTCAAACAACCTGTGATGCACCTCAAATAAGAGAGAATTCTGATTTAACATTTTTTGATAACTACATAAGTCCATGCATGCAATTTTATAGTTTTGACGACTTACTTTAGTTCTAAAACGTATAAAATAGTCATGATAACGAATGAGTAGGTGTGTGCAAACCTTCGACTAGTACTGTATGCAGTAGCAATGCATGTGTTGGCAAAGCTAGGCTGGGAGGCAGAGTCAAGCCTACCTGGACACTAGTGCTGGTTAGATGAGGGAACAGGAGAAAACATATCCTCTCAGGTTAGGAAAACAGAGCATCAATACCTGCTGGAGATAAGACTATGGCCTGCAGTAAGTCTGAAAGAGAGATTATTCCTCGAACCACATCATCTCTGTCCACAAGCACCAGCCTATGAACCTGGACACAGAGCCAAGATTAAACATCTCAGGAAAAAAAACACATATTTCTATCATTATGAAGGACATTGCATAGGCGTAATGATTTTTATGCTGTACAAACTGTATATTCATTCTCATAACCCTAAATCTACAGATCACAGAAAACTTTATGCATTTTTACATTAAAAAAAAAAAATTGTTGCATGATTTACAAGTTGTTTGTCCCTCTCAAGAAGCGAAGCCTCAGTTTCGAACACACATCCTCACCTCTGCCTGGACTATTCTGTCAATAACAGTTTCCAAAGTCTCGTCAGGATAGCATTTAATGACTCCTTCCACATAGCAGCGTCTCCTCCGCACCGCCTCCTGCATGCTCATGCTCAGGTTATTGTAGGTTTTCTGCGCAGCAAGATTCTGTCAGAAGAAACAGAGGCACACAACTATAATATCATTCAAGATACGGGTTACAAGATCTCTCAGTAATAAGCCTATGGAAGCTTGTTTCCACCACTAAATAAAAAAGTTAACTGCAACTTTTTATCTCACAGTTGAGTCAAATGCAGTTCTGACTTTATAACTCGCAATTTTGAGAAAAATGTCAGTCTTTTCCCCCTCACAATCTGACATACAACTGCAGGTTTATATCATTCTGACTTTATAACTCACAATTCTGACTTTATAACTCACAATTCTGACTTTATATCTCACAATTCTGACTTTATATCTCACAATTCTGACTTTATAACTCACAATTCTGACTTTATAACTCACAATTCTGACTTTATAACTCACAATTCTGACTTTATAACTCGCAATTCTGACTTTATAACTCAATTCTGACTTTATATCTCACAATTCTGACTTTATATCTCAATTCTGACTTTATATCTCACAATTCTGACTTTATATCTCACAATTCTGACTTTATATCTCAATTCTGACTTTATAACTCACAATTCTGACTTTATATCTCACAATTCTGACTTTATATCTCACAATTCTGACTTTATAACTCACAATTCTGACTTTATAACTCACAATTCTGACTTTATATCTCACAATTCTGACTTTATATCTCACAATTCTGACTTTATAACTCACAATTCTGACTTTATAACTCACAATTCTGACTTTATAACTCACAATTCTGACTTTATAACTCGCAATTCTGACTTTATAACTCAATTCTGACTTTATATCTCACAATTCTGACTTTATATCTCAATTCTGACTTTATATCTCACAATTCTGACTTTATATCTCACAATTCTGACTTTATATCTCAATTCTGACTTTATAACTCACAATTCTGACTTTATATCTCACAATTCTGACTTTATAACTCACAATTCTGACTTTATAACTCACAATTCCTACTTTATATCTCACAATTCTGACTTTATATCTCACAATTCTGACTTTATAACTCACAATTCTGACTTTATAACTCGCAATTCTGACTTTATAACTCACAATTCTGACTTTATATCTCACAATTCTGACTTTATATCTCACAATTCTGACTTTATATCTCACAATTCTGACTATAACTCACAATTCTGACTTTATAACTCGCAATTCTGACTTTATATCACAATTCTGACTTTATATCTCACAAATCTGACTTTATAACTCACAATTCTGACTTTATATCTCACAATTCTGACTTTATATAACACAATTCTGACTTTATATCTCAAAAATCTGACTTTATAACTTACTTCTGATTTTATAACTCACAGTTAAGTCACAATTCCCTTTTTGATTGTTTATTTCATGGCAGAAACAAGTTTCCATAGTAACCCAGTGTGGTTTTGAATGTCTGAAATTAAAAAAAGGAGAAGAGATTCTCACGATCACGTCAAATCTGGAATACAGGGCAACCACCTTGCCTAGAAACAGAAAGGGAAGTAAATTTATTTTGTCCTGCAATATATTCATTCCTGACTTATCTGACTTCTATTGAGTTTAGTGTACCATTGTCATCCACCACTGGGAGAGCGGACACGCGTCGCTCGACAAACACGGAAAGAGCATCGTACACAGTGGCCGTCTGTGAGACTGTGGCTACGTCTGTGAAAGTTCCTATTCCTGCATCTTTAATTTGCATCTTCAAGAAGCGTGGCTTGGGCACTGCAGCGTCCTGGAGATGCCAAGAAAATCAGATTTGTACAAAAACCTGTGGAATTTTTAAAATAGAAACAACAACTGGGTTTTTTCATCTTACAAATAAATGAAGGAACTTGAGGATTCTCTTATGGGTCAGAATGTGAAGGACATTTCCAGACTCTGGGTCGATGACCGGCAGCCTGTGGATTTTGTGTTTCAGTAAAGAGTAGACGGCATCAAATAGGCTGTGTACGGACAGAAAAATGTGTTATTATAGATTATAAAATATATTAGTAATAGATGCACTACTGCTCAAAAATTTGGGGTCAAAAAACAAAATAGGCTGCAAATTAGAATGTAATATCAGAGTGATTTCTGAAGGATCATGTGACACTGAAGACTGGAGGAATGATGCTGAAAATGACAGGAAATAAAATATATAATATTTGAGACGTGCATTTCTTAGGTATAAAAAATCGTACATGGCACCTGCAACCCTGGCACCACCTACAAAACTCAGTGTGCCTGTAAGTTTTTAATACCTCGCATCAGGCGTGATACTGATGAGATATTGATCGTGATATTGCAGATAGATGTCTACAGGAAGAGAGAGCACATGACAAGAGAAACAGAAAAACATTGGAAAAAAATCAAACGCAAGTCGTTCATCTCAGGTGACACTGCAGTAAATCTGCCCTATGATCACACAGCGACAGTCAATGACAGCTGCACGAGATATACTGAGCCCTCGGGAGACTGCAGCCTGATAATGTTTCAATACTAAACATGTCGTCCTAACATCTGAAGTGATGCAAAGAATCTTTATCAAAAATTTCTTTTCCTCTTCCACTAGTGGGCAGTTAAAGGCACAATATGTAAGATTTTTGGATTTAAATATGCAAGAACATTGTTATATGTTTTGTTGACTTGTGCACTTACATGATCCCAAATGTTTCCAAGAATATTTAATATCCAGAGATCTGGACCGTGTCAGTGCGTCGCCTATCAATGACATCATACCGTATTTATACAGTATTTTGTAGAAACCATGGAAACACCAAAGACACTTTAATATATTATGTGTATCATTAGACATGTGAGCAACTGTTTGGATACATTTATCGACAGAAACGAATCATTGTTAGGGGCCGATCACATATCGCGTCTTTTGCGCGCGCATATTCATTATTTCCTATGTAGGCACGCGGCAAGCGTGCGCAAAATGGAAGCGACGCGGTCGCGACGTGCAAGTCATGTGACAAGAACCAACCAATCAACCCTTTCCCTTACCCCAACGGTCGCCTAATCACCTCAGACGAACACAGAGTCGTTGTGCAGGAGATGGTTTCTTAAAAGATAATCAAACTGGTCCTTGTCAACTCTGAAATTGGCTTTGAATCTCTCATCGTCCAGACGGAGCTCGGATGAGTTTGTGAAATTCTCCGTGGTGCATTGTGGGAGTTATTTTTTTCATTCATTCATTTTCTTCCGCTTATCCGGGTCGCGGGGGCAGCAGTCTGAGCAGAGATTCCCAGACTTCCCTCTCCCCAGACACTTCCTCCAGCTCTTCCGGGGGGACACCGAGGCGTTCCCAGGCCAGCCGAGAGACATAGTCTCTCCAGCATATCCTAGGTCTTCTCCCGGTGGGACATGCCCGGAACACCTCCCTAGGGAGGCGTCCGGGAGGCATCCGAAACAGATGCCCGAGCCACCTCAGCTGACTCCTCTCGATGTGAAGGAGCAACGGATCTACTTTGAGCTCCTCCCGAGTGACCGAGCTCCTCACCCTATCTCTAAGGGAGCGTCCTGCCACCCTGCGGAGAAAGCTCATTTCGCCCGCCTGTATCCGGGATCTCATTCTTTCGGTCATGACCCAAAGCTCATGACCATAGGTGAGAGTAGGAACGTAGATTGACCGGTAAATCGAGAGCTTCGCCTTGCAGCTCAGCTCCTTCTTCACCATGACAGACCGAAACATCGACCGCATCCCTGCAGAAGCTGCACCGATCCGTCCGTCAACCTCACGCTCCTTCCTTCCCTCACTCCTGAACAAAACCCCAAGATACTTGAACTCCTCCACTTGAGGCAGGAGCTCTCCACCAACCCGAAGAGGACAAGCCACCCTTTTCCGACGGAGTTATTTTTTTTCTTCTCATAAATAAACCTTGTACTAGAGCTTCTGCAAGGGCTTTTCAGTGATGGAAATGCATTGAAATTACCACGTAGTCGTGGAGAAAGCTGTTTATGGTTGCATAGCAACGACAGACGCAACAGAAACGCGAGCTCCCGAACGCTTGCAAAAGAACGAGGAAGCGGCGCGGCCGTGCTTTCCACGCTTTTTTAGGCGCGATATATGAACGGCCCCTTATATGGCTCAAGTTGACTGCAAGTTTGTGTGTCTCGTTCGTCTCTCATTATCAATCGCTCCAGCGCCTCGTTCAGCTCCACAACACTCGCTCCTGCTCCGCTTCGTACTACAGTAACGTTAATAATCAGATCCATGGACATTTCATTTTTTCATCATTTAGCGGACACTTTTATCCAAAGCGACTTACAAGGGGAGCAATTAGGGGTTAGGTGTCTTGCTCAAGGGCACTTTAGTCATGGTATTGAAGGTGGAGAGAGTGCTGTTCATTCACAATCCCCACTTTCAATTCCTGCCGACGTGGGAATCGAACCGGCAACCTTCAGATTACAAGCCCGACTCCCTCACCACTAGGCCACGACTACCCCTGAATACATGATTTCTGCTTCCGATTCTTTTCCACTGGCTGCGGAGTGAAGACAACTCCCAAGATTCCACGCTCAATCTCGGCGTGATCATTGTTTTGAATAAGCGACCTCTAGTGGCGAAAATGTACATAGTGTGCCTTTAACGCAATTTTTCTTTTCTTTTTTGATTCAGCAAAACGTTTTACACGTTAAATGCTTCCGTAAGTCAAACCAATAGTCCTTTAAGACATAATTAATTTGATAAACTGGTAATGGCCGTCCGTATAGCTGTGCTAGACAACATCATAACAGCATCTGTGTAGTTCAGATTATTTACTTTGAAATGAATCACCTCTCCATGTCTCAATCTTGTGCTCCTCCAATTCATAGATCTGAACCTATAAGAGAAAGAAAGCATCTAAAATAATTAAAGAGTCTGATTTACAAATCAAAAGCTTGAGATATCAGGTTAAGGACATCATTTGTATGAAAAAACACTGCGGTCGAATACTATTTCAAGGCACTTTATGTTATCAGCGAACAAAGACATAATATCTGTTTCATGCAGCATTATGTGGACAGTCAATGCAAAAATCAATATGATTCAAGGACAACACAAGGCGGTCATTAGAGCAGAGGCAGGGATCGCAACCCACCATAGGTGACTTGTAATACCGATGAAGAATATTGATAAAATCTGTGATCGTCAGCATGCCTGAGGAAATGACAAGAAGATGAATTAAACACTATAGGAACGAGTACAGTTCATGTAGGATTAAAAAATGACAGTATGCTCGGCGGGGTCGGTCTTACCCACAAATCTCTGCAGTTCGTTGTCCCAGAGAGGAGCCGCTCTCAGGCCGTTCGCAACCAGAGCAAAGAAGGCCTTCTTCACCTGCGTCGATACAACACAAGTGTGTTCATCACCTCGGCTAAACAAATATTTTGTCTAAATTAATTATTGATGTTAAATCGTCCTTGATTATGACTTCACTTGTATGTAATGAAGACATAAATCGATAATGCGTCATGTGTATGCCAGGTTAAAGAGATGCGTTTTTAGTCTAGATTTAAACTGACAGAGTGCAACAACGCAAGGAAGATCGTCCCAGAGTTTAAGTGCCAAATAGGAAAAGGATCTACCGCCTGCGGTTGATTTTGATATTCTAGGTATTAACAACTGGCCAGAACTTTGAGATCTTAATAGACGTGAAGGACTATAATGCATTAAGAGCTCACTTAGGTACTGGACAGCTTTGTAAGTAATTAGTAAGATTTTAAAATCTATACGATGTTTAATAGTGCGCCAGTGTAGTTTTGACAGAACCGGGCTAAAACCGGGTTATACTGTCGACTCCGGTTTGAATAATGTGGATGAACACCGTTACTGACAAGTCTGCGTGAGATTCTCCAGCTTTGTTGTTGTTGAGCTGTTAAAGCTCCGCCCTCTTCTGGAAAGGGGGCGGGGAGCAGCAGCTCATTTGCGTTTAAAGGGACACACACAAAAATGGCGTGTTTTTGCTCCTCACACCCAAATAGGGGCAAATTTGACAAGCTATAATAAATGATCTGTGGGAGATTTTGAGCTAAAACTTTCTGGAAACACCTGAGACTTAGTTAGACTTAGCGCTTACACTCGTAGTTCAGTTGGTTTGGTTCGTTTGGACTGGACCAAAAAACAAAAACAAAACATATAGTCCTGGTCCGCTTAGCGTTCACACTGGCATTTTTAACAGCGGACCTTAAATTACCGAACTAAAGGCATCGGGATACGGTTTCAACCTGATTGGTCGGCTTTTATGACGTATATTTGGCGACGGAGCTCGCTTACCGAACATTCAAAACAACGCTGTGTTCTGGATTAAACGCCATGATTTTATGCGTGTACATATGCTTTATTGTACCAGCTGAGAACTCACGAAGAGCTCATGAAATGTTCAAAACATTCAAAACAGCAGCAGGATTTCTCCACGTTTGCCCTCGACTCATTTTGGATACGCCGATCTTCCCGCGTCATCAAATCAGTTGACTTGTCGCGTCTCATCTTGTGACATCACGTCCTGTTTTTGGTTGGTTTACATGTCTTTGGTCCGTGTTGCGTTCATATATCAATCGAACCGCACCAGAGTTCGTTTGGAAGCGGACCGAGACCCGTCTTTTTAGCGGTCTCGGTCCGCACCAGGGTTCGGATGGCAATGTTCACTAACTGAGCAATCGCACCAGGGTTCGTTTTAATCGAACCAAACATGACAAGTGTGAACACACCCTTATATTACATCCTGTGAAAGAGGCATAATTGGACCCCTTCACTGAAAATCACATTTTAAACATTTTCTGTAACTGCATCCCAACCTGCAGTGTGGTGTCAAAAATGACCAGTTTGCAGCTGGTGGGAATCGCATCATAACAACAGTGTTTCTTCATGAAGTTCATGTACGCTTCTGCATTCGGATCGGGCTCTGCAGGGACACGAAAAAACACAAATAACATTTTGAAGATGCCGTACTAAGAACATGTGCATGCATGTGATTGCTCGTGATTTATGAATAGCGTCTTCCCTACCTGTGCTATAGTCCTCATGGCAAACGTCCTGTCAAAAAACATGATCATCATGTTGACTTCAAAAGAATAATTTGGTTAAAGATTAAAAAATATAAGTAAATGATGATAGAATTTTAATTAAGTGCACTAATAATAAAACAGTACTTTCATTGCATGTCAAAAAAAAAATGCTACATCCATTACAAAAAGTAATTGCAGGTAACATTATACAGTTATGGCATTTAATATATTCCCTAGCAATAAAATCAATGCATCATTGGACTTCTGCATGGTTTTACTGTTGTAAATTTCCAAAAAAACAAAATAATATGACAGTAGCGCCGAGTTATTTTTTTGTAAATGACGTCTAAAATTTAGTATTACCATTCTACCACTTCTAAAAACTATTTTAGTTTTTAAATCCTTCATTCTCTCAAGCTTTTATTTTAACACATGCATCCGACGCTGATTTACACCCGCAAGGGAATGTTTACCTGCGTGCCAGTGTCCATTTGTGCGTGTACGAGCTTCTCCGTGCGCATCTCCGCGTCCTGCGCATGCTCGCTGATCGCGCCTCACCAGAGCTATATTAGGATCAACTGAGGTCGGTTATTTAAGACGCGACGCTAAACGCAGCAGGACCGACGGACGGACAGACAAAGGCAAAGCGACGACGCTCTGGTGAAAAGAGGACTTCCTATTTTAGGATATTGCTGTTAAATGTCGCGTAAAGGTATCTGGTTTGACACTGACAGACAACACGAGAGCTGGCATGTAGGAGCGCGCGCAGGTTTTTTCCAAAAATAGCGCGTGGCCTGTGAGAAATGCGCGCGACCACCAGTTCCTTCACGAAGGGTCCAAAATTAACTTTACGTCACACCTGCCGAAAGCCAACTGAGAAATGTCTTTGATATTGCTCGAAATATTTAGTCATTAAACTGGTTTTTAACATAATTTCCTTAAAATAAAGTAAAACAAAAAATATACCTTGGTCGGTCTTTTAAAGAATGAGAAGTTCACTTTCACGATCTATATTTAAAAGTATTATAATTTAGCATTTCTTAAAATTTCTTTTATACATCTAATTTATATATATATATATATACACACACACACACACATATATATATATATATATACACACACACATATATATATATATACACACACATATACACATATATATATACACACACACATATATATATATATATATATAAATACACACACATATACACACACACACACATATATATATATACACACACGCATATATACACACACACATATATACACACACGTATATATACTATATATATATATATATATCTTTTTTTATTTATATGTTTTATTATATAATAAAAAAAACATTTATATATAACATAAAAATTTGATATCATTATATGATATAATATATACACATATAATGAAATGCACACAATAATGAAAAAGTCAATCTAAAGTAAATCCAACAGTTTAGTATAAAGCAATATGCAAACTACAAATCCATGCTTAAAAACATTTATTGCATACAAAAATAAATAATAATAATAATAATAAAAAGACATATAAAGACATGATTGAGATTAAGATTTTTTATTAATTTTATTGTTGCAGCTATATGTTCTTTTATAATTTCTATACAAAATGTACAAAATTCATGAAAATACAGAAGTCGTGAACAACATATGGTGGATATGTAAGAGCTCACTAAATCAGGTGCTCTTTTACGCCCAAGTCCTAATACAACACTTGCTTAACTACTTTTAAAGAGCACAAAATAAAGCCAAATAAAATCCAAGCAATGAGCCCAAATAAATCTATTGAATCAGCCCGTTCAGCAATTCCAACATGTTATTACTTCAGGCCATCAAAATATCGAGGATTGTTATAAAACGGTCAACTAAAGCATTCTTTGATCAATGCTTTGAGGACGAGGTATGGCATCATCTATCTGAACATTACAAATCTCTGGTATATCTTTAACTAAATCGTAAAACTGATCCCTTTTTCCTTTTCTTCGACCTGAAACCAAATGAACAAAACCGGGCTTCGATTCAAACGCAACTTGAAAATAAAGGCTTTCACAGGAAGGAACTTCATAACAATACAGCCCTCCTCAGCACGTCGGCATCTTGCGCAAAAGCCAGATGAACGATTCAAAACAGGAGCACGCATGTCCGGGCACAAGAGAAGCCCCTTTTGTTAACTTATGTAACATTATTTTTGCTTGGATGCTTTGGAGGTTTCATGTTCCACCTAAAAACAACCAAACCCATCCGGAAAAGAAAGAAAAAATAAAACCCGTTCATTCATACTGCATTAGCGTGCACTGCATCACACATGTCAAAATTCTCCCCAACATACTGATATCCCACCACAACCCGGTTATATCCAATCATTATCACTGGTTCATAAAAAACAAGGAAACCAAGGGAGTTGACTGCGTATGTAAACTTAGCTGGTTTATTGTGCTGTAAGACTCATCTAACCGGGCATTAGAAGAGATGGCAATTTCCCAAATGGCAAAGTAGTCTCTGGGCAACATGGGTGACTTTGAAATGGTGGCATTGAGCTAACATGGGGGTCTGGAAACATCAGGCCTATGCTAAACTGACCCAACCCAAGCCAATGTGCTGTGAGACGGGAATACCACGGAGAGGAAAGAGGCACAGACCCATTGCGAGCTACTGCGAATTGGTAGAAACCGCCCGTGTGACCGTGACAGATCACTTCGGATACCAAACAGTCTTGTGGCTGGATGTCCAACGAGGGGTCTGAGTAGGAAAGAGTAGAGAGGATGGAGCCCCAGAGACAGAGCACCATGTTCTGATAGGAGGAAGAGGTAGAGACCTGCTGCTCGGGCACAGCGGTGGGCTTCCAGCTGTCGTTGGTCAGGACGCAGCAATGGAGGTTTGAGGTTGGCCGAGGCATGTCCAGCAAGGGCTCAGGGAGGATCGCTGGTGTCTGAATGGATGTGTGCTTAATCGGGTCCAAGTAAGTGTGGCTGGTGTTGGGAAGACGGCTGAGCTGGTGGATGACAGCGGAAGAGGCGATGAGGCCGGCTACGCTGGTCAAGTACAGGAGACCCAACATACAGGTGATCTGAGGGAGGGCAAAGAACACAACGGCAGGTTTTAGAGTGAAGTGTTTGTTCATTTACACTCGAACGGCTCCTGATAACAGTGTTTTCTAGAGCTGGGTATCGGTGAAGATTCGGATTCGACTCTCGATTTGATTTGATTCATTCAATGATTCAATTTCCACAAAAAACTAATGGATGTATATAAAATGGTAATTTTTTTTTTTTGTTTGTTTTAATCCTTGTTTTGTAATAATGTTGACACCAAAATTTTAGACACCAGTGAAATTTAGCACAAAAATAACAGTAATAATGAGAAGCACTGATAAAGTGGCTGTTGTCAACAAACGTGAAGCTTTAGGAGCTCCAAATGATTTAACACCAAAATAAAAGCTCAATGATTTAACATTTGAAATTGGAGAAATTATGACATCCATACATATTACTGTTGTAATTTTCAATATATAATTTTTCTTAAATACATTTTAATTTTACAGTGAAATATTACTATATATATATTATTATTTTGTTCAACGATTTAGTCGTAAGAATTGTGATTAATGAGTCACAATGAGCAAATATTCAAAAATGAGTTCTTTTCACATTCTCTACTAAAAAAAAAAAAAAAAAAAAAAAAAATCAAAATGATTTATGATTTGTTGAAATCTGACAAAGAGTCGTCGATAGACTCAGCAAAGTCGAGTTAAAGTTTTCTGAAGGTTCTAAAACAAGTCACCCGACATACCTTAAAATCATCAAATTTGGCACAAACCAAGTATATATATATATATATTTATTATTTATTAAGACCTACTCTCACGCGGATCTAATATGCTCCACATCAGATGTTTTTCTCCAACAGTTAAGCAAACGTTCACTTAAGACATAACAGATAATGTTTGCGTGAATACTTACTTTTTGAAATTCTGTAATTCTGTGTATATCAGGATGTGTCAGTCAGCGCGAGCAAGATCGTTTTGTTTACATCAGCATGAAAATCGCATTTCAGAAAAGCACAGACTCATGCCATCAATAATTCGCTACGAGTATTCACAAAGCTGGAATTTTGCGCTTTAAAATGAAACCAAACTGCCGAGATGAAGTGCCTGTTCTCCAGAAGCGAGCAGAGAAAAACGGCATTTTTTTCACGGTCAAAGGAAAGGTGCTCCTCTCAGAAAACATACAAATAATGATTATTTGGGACATTTGGATCGCTCGACGGGGGCTTAATGAACAAATTTGTGTTTTGCCGGTGGCTCGAAATCAACCTGTGCGCATTCTGACTCATTTTGCCAGGATGGGTCACATATATTGATTTATAATCAAAATCTGTATTTAAATTGTCTCACCCTAGAAACAAGCACACACTTTAGACGTCTTGACGTGCCCCTCACGTACCATATGAGCTCCTTTTACGGTGTATTTATGAGCACATATGGGTTCAGCTGTGATTGCTCACCTTAGTAAAGTGCTGGTAGATAGCCGACAGGGCTTCCCTCCAGTGGGTTTGCTCCAACAGGACGCAGAGATCCGTGTAGGTGAACCAGCCTCGCTTCATACCTTGCCGCTCCGCAATGCTGCAGGGACAACACACATTAAAATATTGATCTACAGAGGAACTCGTAACAACATTGTAACAACATGACATGACTCACAACTTAAGAGAAACAACTGCTAATCCAAATCACTCTGATAGGGCCCTATGATTTCCACGATGCAGAAAGTGCGGACGGAATCGTGGAATCCAGTAATAAAGACGGAATTTACTGTATAATGCGGAATGTCATGGAATTTGCCAAATTTTTGATGAATAAACAAAAAGTAGGTCAGTACACTTATATGAAAAAGCGAAACAGACTAGTGTCTGTGAATTTTAAACCGCAAGACTTCTTAAATATGAATCCCGCATGTCTCTGTGTGAATGAATGACGCTGACTCGCGGTTTCATTTACCACACACACGATTTTCGCGGTGTTTTCATCCACTGCCGCCTCACTACATGAGGACATGAATGCATGAACTTCTTCTGTAGAGCCGCTCAGAGTTATTTCATGAGCACTTTACCATTTCATTTAAGAAAAATCACCATATCATAAACACAGAAAATCAAAGGTCTTCATGGCAACCTGTCAAAATAAAAGTTCGATCGAACTAAGAAATTGTGACAAAAATATATTACTGTTGTACAGTAGAATTTAACTACGTCTCAGTGTAATAATAATAATAATACTAACAAAAATTATAATTATTACATAATTTTTTTAAAAAGGAATTATCACAATGTTTTAAATTTCACAATAAAGCTCTGTTGTGCAGCACTTTGCTGGATAAAAGTTTAACTTCATTACATACGAATAAAAGATAAATGAATGTTTTATGCCTTCATTCAGCACAGAATTTCTGGAAAAAAACAAAACTTTATAGAAATGAATATTTTTCAGTTAATTGGACATGCTTTTGATTATCAAAACTGAATCCATTTGAAATCAATTTGGTAAAAAATACAACTTATTTTATAGGGCCCTAAAAATTTAATTTTTGTTAAACTGTTGTTAAATTGTATACGTTGCATGATTTCAATTAATTAGGCATGGTTTTTGATTACTAAAATTAAATTTTAACCATTAAAATAAAGCAAAAAAAAAAAAAAAAAAAAAAACATAAGCTAGAAAATTAAAACTGACAAAAATGGAATTTGGAAATAAAATGTATTTCACAGAGCCCTAATTAAGCCCAAGAGAGTCACTGCCCATTTCAGAAAACTTTCAAAAATGTTCATGATATTTTAAAACAGGTCATGAAAAATCAAAAATTGTTGTGCTGTGACCCCTTAAAGGCCAGTAGGGGTGTCCCTCGAAGCATATGACCAGTATAATTCGAGATGCACCATTACGACACAGTAAGTACGTGTTAACTAACCTAGTTTCCACCTGACTGAGGACTTTAAAGAAGTCACTGGGCTCGGTGAAGAGGTTCCAGTCCTGCAAATGTGGAAGATCAGAAAAATCACAACCTAGCAATGAAACTCAATTATTAGCCTTCATAATTCATACTGTGTATGAAAGGACAAAACCAGTCAAACTACATTAAATGCTTATAGTTCTTAAGAGGGGTGGAGGAAGGTAACGCTTACGATCGCATTGAGGAAATTCATCTCAAGAGTGTTGACAGTCTGAACATCCAGTTTGGCCGCAGTACCCCATTCATCGTTGAAAACCTCCTCCTCTTCTCCTTCATCATACAAATATTTACTGGCTACCATCTGGAGACGACAGGAGAAATTCAGAGAAAAAAAAAAAGATTATGAAAACCAGCATCATTGAAATTGACCAGAATAGTGAACCAGAAAAAAAAAGGATAATAAAAATGCGTACCATGGATATCAAAAAGAGGTCTGAGGATGAGATCTGTTGCAGGTATTCGGGGTTTCTGTGTCGCAGTCTTTCAATGTATATCAAGGCCAGCATCATAGCGCAAGGGGATATACATGCTTCCCTGTAACACACACACACACACACACACACACACACACACACACACAACAAAAAAAAAAAAAAAAAAAAAAAAAAAAAGAGTTGGATCCAGTGAATATTTAACACATTCAGTATAGTATGTATTATAATGTATGGAAAGAGGATTAGGGCCAAGCATTCATTAAAAAATAAAACTGTTGAGATTGAAGTCATTATAAAGTGAGATTAAACTGCAGTTTTTTGAGACAAAAGGTCAAAATAAAATGTAGAGAATAAGCTCATTAATTTGAGAATTAAAAACGTTGTGGTGTTCTGAGAAAAAACGCTTGGCCCTAATGCTCTTCCTTAATGAATTCATGGTTATGTTTTGAAGTCAAAGATATAATACAGCGATCCTACCTGGCCACATGTGCAGCGTATTTCTTGTGGAGTTTCCGTATGGGACTTGGGGCAGATTTCTGAAGCAGTTCCACAGCAATATCTAGAGGAAATACAATTATGAGTGAAGTGAATACTCAATCTAGCAGTACTGCACAACATAACCAGTCATATGGATAGAATATGTACGGAGAGAAAAAAAAAAAAAAGTATCTAACCAAACATGGGCAAATGTAGGAATGCAATTACGATACACAAACTTTGCTTCAATTTCATACGGAGTACTAATACGAGGAAAATGTTCCCCTGTATTTAATTCCCCTGATTTAAAATCTAACTCTCAGGGTGCGTTCACACTTGTCATGTTTGGTTGGATTAAAACGAATCCTGGTGCGAATGCTCAGTTAGTGCGGTTCGTTTGAACATCTGTGAACGCCGCCATCCGAACCCTGGTGTGGACCGAGACCGCTAAAAAGATGGGTCTCAGTCCGCTTCCAAACGAACTCTGGTGCGGTTCGGTTGATATATGAACGCAACACGGACCAAAGACGTGTAAACGAACCAAAAACAGGACGTGATGTCACAAGATGAGACGCGACAAGTCAGCTGATTTGACGACGCTGGAAGATCGGTGAATCCAAAATGAGTCGAGGGCAAACGTGGAGGTGAAGCGCCTCATCAATATACAACGATCAATATATATACATCAATATACAACGGAGGAAATCCTGCTGCTGTTTTGAACATTTCATGAGCTCTTCGTGAGTTCTCAGCTGGTAAAAATAAAGCATATGTACACGCATAAAATGATGCCGTTTAATTCAGAACACAGCGTTGTTTTAATATTCGGTAAGCGAGCTCCGTCGCCAAATATACGTCATAAAACCCGACCAATCAGGTTGTAACCGTATCCTTATGCATTTGGTTCTGTAATTTAAGGTTTGCTGTTAAAAATGCCAGTGTGAACGCTAGACGGACCAGGACTGTATGTTTTGTTTTTTGGTCCGGTCCAAACGAACCAAACCAACCGAACTACAAGTGTGAACGCACCCTTAGAAACGTAAATAACTATAAATAATTATAATAAAAAATATTTTAAATTACTTAAGGGCTACATGGACTGGCACCGGAGTATATTTCTTCTCTGTTACAACAGAGCCTCCAGATCTTCGCATTTAGTTGTACCACGGTTGAAAATCAAAGGAGATGGAGCTTTTTCGGTGGTAGCGTCACGGTTGTGGCATAGTCTCCCACCTCACATTAGATCTTGTGACTCTTTGGTCAGTTTTAAATCGATGTTGAAGTCTCACCGTGGCTTTTAACTGCCCCTAGTTTCCAGAACTCTGGCTGTGTTGATAACTGTGGTACTGTGTTTGTTTTTAAGCTTATTATTTTTTGTATTATTGTGTTTTTAACATGTAAATCACTTTGGCTCAACTTACGTTGTTTTAAATGTGCTATATAAATTAATGTTGATTTGTTGTTGATTAGAAAAAGACAACTTAAGTGACAAATACTAGAGTTTGCGCTAGTTTACTCACCTGTCATGGGACAAGATAAAGCATCCAACGGGCTGTCACAATCAAGGCCATAATACAGCCGTTTCCTCACTCTCTCCGACCAATGCTCATGTCTAGGCAGGAACTATTCATGATTAAAGAAAACAAAACATGTTTAAATGATAGATATACGTCTTAGTTTTCTCAAAAGAGGCATATTTATATCACTAAAGAGAATAACATAACTACTGGTGTGCGCGTGACCGCACACTAAACATTGGGCCTACGATGAAGCCTCGAACTAGACTAATACACACAGCAAAACTTACATACTGGAATAAAGGAGACATTTGCTTTGTTTGAGAGTAATCAATGTCTTTCAGTCTTATATTTTTGGCTATATATGAAGGAAAACGTTAAATACATAAGTTCTTGCACGAGCCAGTTTCTCGGTCACCCGCAAACCAGAACAAAAACACGCGAAACACTGACCGTAAACTCTTGAAAGTCAGAAAAGGAGAACGTCCGCTCGTCAAACAAATCGCCAAAATCCATTGTGGACCTCCAACGTTCATTTAAAAGGACTGAAAACACAGAAAGGCCGAAGAAGGGCGTCGTGAAGGCGCCGTTTCTGCCGTGACAGATGCGTGGTGTCGAATTCAGAATCACAGTTACGCAAGTCAATGCGCGTGCGGTGCGTAGAAATGAAATAAGAGCGTAAACAGCAGTTACTGTGGGTTCACACAAGGGCGGGACTTAGTCGACGGAAGTTGGATCAAACATATTTATTTATTTCTAATTTATCATGTACAGTGTATTCTGTTCTTTTTGTGTGAATTTGTATTCAAAGTTCCTCAGAGTTATCTACCGCGAAACTCCAGTATAACGTGGAAGATGTTACTTTTCTCAACGCTGATGTGAAAGGACCAATCGCAGTCGTTTATGATTACTCACTAAGATTATTTCAGATTGCGAAATAAAAATTTCATTTACATGTTAAGTAATTCACATTGAGGATAGTAGAATTTAAATATTTTCATTCAGTGTGAAAATTTCTCCACACAGTTTACCTGTCCTATTATGGAGAAATCTTCGTTAATGTATTCATGCTTCGCGTCACTTAGTCCAATCACGTAAGGTACTTAATATTCATGAGCCACTGTTTTCTGCAAATCAGATACGCCGGTGATATTTCTTGATCCAAATTAATAACTTTTTTTTTTACTACACATTTCCTTATATTTATATCAATAATTACCATAATACCAATATAACAATAATAAACCAAACATTTATATACATTTTAATTTATAAACAAAATATGAATTTGATTTTAATGTACAGTACAGGCAATATTTTATGCAAAGAATAATGCATGATCAATAAGCAGAATAAATAATATAAATGCATGTATATAACTTTATTGTACAATAAAATACACAATTTTTTCCCCACAGACTTTATCCGTTCGGTCACAACTGAATTACTTCACCCAAGGCAAATTCTGGATCTCCATTTAAGTAGTTTTTTCTTTGTCAGTGACTAAAAAAAAAAAAAAAAGCTCATTTCAACCTTGTCCCCTGAGTTTAGTGTCAGTGCTATAAAGTGACTGATCTCCTTCGTCCCACCGATGAACTGAAGTTGTACAGTACAGCAATCTAAGCAACAAATACCACTAAACACGCAGCATAAGCGCACAAACGATAATAAAGAACGTAAAAGATGATGTCAGATGCACGTAATGTCAGAAATTAACATTAAAATTGATTGGCTTCCCTCTCCTTATAACTTATTCCTACATTCAAATTGAATCAGTCTGTACAGAAATTTAAATATCAGGATTATGAGCATGTACTGATATACAATGGCACCAGAAATATAACTATCCCTTTTCAAATGAAATAAAACCTCGAAGTACATAATCATATTTACAATTACAAGCAGTTTTCCAATTACAAAGAACAGAGGCATCATAGAATCCATGAAGCCGCAGAAGTTCACTTAAATAACAGAATGTACATTCATCATAGTAACGTCTCCGCGATGTATTGCTTTAAGTTATAGATGTGGAGGGATTTATACAATGTACAATACCTGTCAGTCTTCTCTCACTAATGCTGATAGTATTTATCGTTATAAATGCACTTTAAAGTTTGGAGGCTTGTTTCCTCCACGGAATAATGAAAAAAAAAAAGATTGAATAAAAGATAATTACTTATTTTCTCACAATCGCAACTTTATATTTCGCAATATTGGCATTTTTTCAGAATTGTGCGATACAAAGTCGCAATTGTAAGTTATAGTCAGAATTGCAAGATATAAACGTGCAATTCTGACGTTTTTTTTTATAATGTCCAATTCTTATTTTTCAAGAATTGCAAGATATATAGTTGCAATTTGCGAGTTATAAATTCAGAATTTCAAGTTTCAGAATTCTGAGGTTTTTTTTCCATGCAATTGTGAGTTATAAAGTCCAACTCTGACGGGGGAAAATGCTGATTTTTTTTCCCTCAGAATTGCGCGACAAAGTCGTAATTGCGAGTTTCAGAATTCTGACTTTTTTTCTTGCAATTCGGACTTTTTCCGTCGCAATTGTGAATTTATCTCGCAATTCTGACTTCTTCTCTCAGAATTGGGAGATATAAACTTGCAATCGCGAGTTATAAAGTATATTCTGACTTTTTTTCTCACAATTCTGAATTTTCTTCCTAGCAACTATGAGTTTATATCTCACAATTCTGACTTTTTTCTTGGAATTCTGACTTTTTCTGTCACAACTGTGAATTTATCAAGCAATTCTGACTTCTTTTTCAGAATTGGGAAATATAAACTTGTTTATATCTCACAATTCTGACATTTTCTTGCAATTCTGACTTTTCTTCCTAGCAATTGCGAGTTTATTTCTCTCGCAATTCTGACTTCTTTTCTCACAATTGTGACTTTTTTCACGTAATTGTGAGTGATAAAGTCCAATTCTGAGGGGGAAAAATACTGACTTTCATTCTCAGAATTGGGTGATACAAAGTCGCAATTGTCATGAAAGGAATTCTGACTTTTTTTTTCCCCTCGCAATTCTTACTTTTCTTCCTAGCAACTACGATCTCACAATACAGACTTTTTTCTCGCAATTCTGACTTCTTTCGTCACAATTGTGAATTTATATCTCACAATTGCAACTGCATATCTGCAATTCTGAGAAAAAGTCAGAATTGAGAGATATAAACTTGGAACTGCAAGAAAAAAAAGACAGAATTGTGAGATAAAAAGTTGCAATTATCGTTTTATTTTTATTCTGTGGCGGAAACAAGTAAATGCAAAGGAATATATATTTATAAAAAACTTTAAGGTCAACCATAATCCTTTTAAGAACTGCCACAAACAAAATATTAAATAATTATTCGAATATGCCAAAACAGCATTGGACGATCTTAAAACGCACACAAAACCAGGCTTTATGTCCCATCACATATCTAGTGTCCCTTGTGTCCTGTAGTGGATGTTTGTGGCTGTAGTTTCTCTGACTTCCTGTCTTTAGTCTCGCTGTCAGAAGCCGAGTCTGAATCCTGCACCTGCTGCTGTTTCTGCCACATGTCAGAGTACAGCCCTCCCTTCGCCAGCAGCTCCTCATGCCTGCGACAAACAATAATACTGGACTTTAAACCGCATAGTTCATGTATTAACCTATATCGAGTCAGTAAACGATCTCACCTTCCTCTCTCCACAATCTTCCCATCACGAAGTACAAGAATCACATCGGCTCCGATGACAGTCGACAATCTATAACATAAGCAACATCAGTGATAGTGCTATACAATAAGAAAATGTATAATATATAAAAGACCTTAATATCTTGTTTTATGGCTTATGATAATGGATGGGAGTTGTGTGTTTACCTGTGGGCCACCACAATGGAGGTCCTGTTGGTGCAGACTTTAGCCAGCGAGGCCTGAATGTTTCTCTCAGTCTGTGTGTCCAGAGCGGACGTGGCCTATGGGTAGAGGATGAGTAAATAAGTCCATGAAGAAAAAAGTGCTCGAGTACGTAACGAACTGGTGACGATGTACCTCGTCAAGGAGGATGATCTGCGGCGATTTGAGGATGGTGCGAGCGATGGCCACTCTCTGCTTCTCTCCTCCGCTCAACTTCAGCCCCCTCTCTCCCACCTGAGTGTCATAGCCTACCAATATAAATCAGTCACGAATATCAACTATGAACTCAAACGGATGGCATAGAAAGCTAAATGTTGCTCTCTGTCCAGCACAACGATCTAACATGACCACATTTTATAAAGGTCTGGAGTTTGAGAGTTTAATTAGTTTTTCCAAAGGCGAAATGCTTCTCACCGTCCGGGAAAGTAATGATTTTGTCATGGATGTCAGCGGCAATCGCGGCCTCCTCCACTTCCTGGTCAGTAGCAGCGACTCGGCCGTAGCGGATGTTGTTCCGGATGTTGTCATTAAACAGGACGGTGTCCTGAGGAACGACGCCAATGTGAGCGCGCAGAGAGGTCTGCTTCACCTGAGACATAACCAGACGGATGAATTAACAGAGCTGAAACGTAAAATACAAAGGACAAAATATTCCCTCACATCTTCATGTGGGGAAAGGTTTGGGTGCCCTTTAATATATTACAACCAGGGCTCGACATTAACCTGACAAATTCATGTGGATTTCAGCAGTGGCGTGCAACGCAGTCACTCCTATTAGCCAATTTGGCGGGTAAAATTTTATATTTAAGTATACATTTTTCAATTGTAGTTCAATTTTAAAATGGCAACTGTTTTAAAACAGTCAAATACTCACAAAATTCCGGTCTTGGTGAGTATTCACGTAAACACAGTCAGTGATGTTTTAAGTGAACGTAAACAGTTGAGAAAGAAAATGCATGTGTAACAGTATAATGGATCCGTGCGTCAGCTCTTAAAGTGACAGCAGCCTAATATTCCTGCTGACAATTTATGAGATGACATTAAAAATATCTATATAGCAGTTTTCCTCATGGTATCAATGTCAAAATTGTGGCCAGTGAGAATGCAGAGTGGCTAGTAATTTTGGAAAACCACTAGCCACAGTGGCTGGAGAGCAAAAAAAGGTTAATATCAAGGTTCACCTTTGAGATGTCTTGACCGTCTATTTTTATACACCCGCCCTGAACGTCATAAAAACGGAAAAGCAGACGGATGATGGTGCTCTTTCCTGATCCTGACTGTCCAACCTGAAAGAAATCCAAACAATCATGAGTTACACACACACACACAGGTTAGTTTTGTTATCTTGAGGACATTCCACAGGCGTAATGGTTTTTATACTGTACAAACTGTACATTTTCTCCCCCAACACTAACTGTACTCCTAAACCTACCCGTCTCAGAAAACATTCTGCATTTTTACATTTTTAGTAAATCATTTAGTATGTTTTTAAAGCTATTTTAAATATGAGGACTCACGCAATGTCCTCATAAAACATGTTTACGTCGTAATACCAGTGTCATTATACAAATTTGTGTCCTCAAAAATCATGAAAGCAAGCACACACATATACACACACACACACAACCGTGCAAAATTTCTCAATCTTTTTTTTTTTTTTGGAAAGAAATCAAAACTTTTGAAAGTATGCATTAGGTTGATCAAAAGTGACAGTCATTTATAATGTTACAAAAGATTTGTAATTCAAATAAAAACTGTTCTTTTGAAATTACTCTTCATCAAAGAATCCTGAAAAAAAAGTATCTGTTTCCACTAATATATTAATCAGCATAACTGTTTTCAACATTAATAATAATCAGAAATGTTTCTTAAGCATCAAATCATCATATCAGAATGATTTCTCAAGGGTCATGTGACACTGAAGACTGCTTAGAAAACAGCCTTTTTAAATTGTAATAATATTCCCCATATTACTGTTTTAACTCAAATAAATGCAGTATAAGAGACTTTCAAAAACATTTAAAAAAAATCTTACTGATCCCAAACTTTTGAACGGTAGTGTATTAACCAAGCAGAAAAGGCATTAACAGCAGAGCGACTTTTAAAAAGATGTATTTATATTTTGTGTACTCAGATATACTCAAATATAAACTCAAAGTCATTTTAGTGCAGAACAGAATAGCAGACTTACAAGTGCGACCGTCTGTCCGGGAAGTACAGTAAAAGACACGTCATTTAGAATTTCTTTGCTGCGAAAACATCAGTATCATATAACATAAAAGTTCTATATTATTGAGTGAATATTGCTTATTTATAAAACAAATTCCTCTAAAAATAAAGGCTAAATCATATGATAATAAAGAATCATAGAAATACATTTAACTAGCTCCTTACCCTTGCATGTAGCTGAAAAAGACATTCTCAAATTCTACTTTCCCCTGCCTGAAGATGAGGTTTCCTGCGTTGACGTCATCCTTCACCTAAACAATAACACAAATGACCATGTCAGCAATTATTCAAAAGCTCCTCTGAAATGAATTTCAAAGAAAACCCTCCACTTACTTCCTCCTCCTCAGTGAAGAGCTTGAACATGCTTTCCATATCGATGAAGGAGCTCTGGATCATTCTGTTCAAGGAAAGATGCATGCTTACGGTCACCTGTGTTCTTTTGAAAACGCATTAAATCGTGATCTATACACCGACGATAAACTAATATAACCAAGATAAAAAAAGCTCCGTACCTGTAGTATGTTCCAAACCAGTTGAGAGGAGTGTAGAGCTGGATGATGTATGTTCCAAACAGAACGTAATCTCCCACCTGGAAGACCACGATGAGTTACAAGCAGTCACATGACAAAAAAATAAAAAAATAAATAAAAAGAAAAAGAAACAAAAATATATAAATATATATAAAATGTATGTATGTATGTATGTATATATATATATATATATATATGTTTCTTTTTATTTTAATTAAATAAAAATTATGTATTTTTATACATACATACATATATATATACATACATACATATATATATATATATAAAAATGTATGTATGTATATATATATATATAAAATTTATATATATATATGTATGTATGTATATATATATATGTATATGTTTCTTTTTATTTTTATTAAATAATAATTATGTATTTTTATACATACATACATATATATACATACATACATACATACACATATATATATATGTATGTATGTATGTATATATATATAAAATTTATATACATATATGTATGTATGTATATATATACAGTACTGTGCAAAAGTTTTAGGCAGGTGTGAAAAAATGCTGTTAAGTAAGAATGCTTTCAAAAATAAACTTGGTAATAGATTATATTTATCAATTAACAAAATGCAAAGTGAGTGAACAGAAGAAAAATCTAAATCAAATCCATATTTGGTGTGACCACCCTTTACCTTCAAAACAGCATCAATTCTTCAAGGTACACTTGCACAAAGTCAGGGATTTTGTAGGCATATAGTTAGGTGTATGATTAAACAAATATACCAAACAGGTGCTAATGATCATCAATTCAATATGTAGGTTGAAACACAATCATTAACTGAAACAGAAACAGCTGTGTAGGAGGAATAAAACTGGGTGAGGAACAGCCAAACTCAGCTAACAAGGTGAGGTTGCTGAAGACAGTTTACTGTCAAAAGTCATACACCATGGCAAGACTGAGCACAGCAACAAGACACAAGGTAGTTATACTGCATCAGCAAGGTCTCTCCCAGGCAGAAATTTCAAGGCAGACAGGGGTTTCCAGATGTGCTGTCCAAGCTCTTTTGAAGAAGCACAAAGAAACAGGCAACGTTGAGGACCGTAGACGCAGTGGTCGGCCAAGGAAACTTACTGCAGCAGATGAAAGACACATCATGCTTACTTCCCTTCGCAATCGGAAGATGTCGAGCAGTGCCATTAGCTCACAATTGGCAGAAAACAGTGGGACCCTGGTACACCCATCTACTGTCCGGAGAAGTCTGGTCAGAAGTGGCCTTCATGGAAGACTTGCGGCCAAAAAGCCATACCTCCGACGTGGAAACAAGGCCAAGCGACTCAACTATGCACGAAAACACAGGAACTGGGGTGCAGAAAAATGGCAGCAGGTGCTCTGGACTGATGAGTCAAAATTTGAAATATTTGGCTGTAGCAGAAGGCAGTTTGTTCGCCGAAGGGCTGGAGAGCGGTACACGAATGAGTGTCTGCAGGCAACAGTGAAGCATGGTGGAGGTTCCTTGCAAGTTTGGGGCTGCATTTCTGCAAATGGAGTTGGGGATTTGGTCAGAATTAATGGTATCCTCAATGCTGAGAAGTACAGGCAGATACTTATCCATCATGCAATACCATCAGGGAGGCATCTGATTGGCCCCAAATTTATTCTGCAGCATGACAACGACCCCAAACATACAGCGAAAGTCATTAAGAACTATCTTCAGTGTTAAGAAGAACAAGGAGTCCTGGAAGTGATGGTATGGCCCCCACAGAGCCCTGATCTCAACATCATCGAGTCTGTCTGGGATTACATGAAGAGAGAGAAGCAACTGAGGCTGCCTAAATCCACAGAGGAACTGTGGTTAGTTCTCCAAGATGTTTGGGCCAGCCTACCTGCCGAGTTCCTTCAAAAACTGTGTGCAAGTGTACCTAGAAGAATTGATGCTGTTTTGAAGGCAAAGGGTGGTCACACCAAATATTGATTTGATGTAGATTTTTCTTCTGTTCACTCACTTTGCATTTTGTTAATTGATAAATATAAACTATTAACATGTCTATTTTTGAAAGCATTCTTACTTTACAGCATTTTTTCACACCTGCCTAAAACTTTTGCACAGTACTGTATGTTTCTTTTTATTTTTATTAAATAAAAATTATGTATTTTTATACATACATACATACATACATATATATATATACATACATACATATATACATATAAATTTTATATATATATACATACATACATACATATATATATATATATATGTATGTATGTATATATATGTGTATGTATGTATGTATGTATGTATATATATATATATATACAAAATTTATATACACAGACACACACCAGTATTCTTTTGCGCTTGAACAAACAATAACACACAGAATTATGCCAAAATGTCAGTTTTGTTGAGTATCCTCATGAGGGTTAAATAATGTCTTAGAAGACCTTTAAACTAGGTGAAAAATGAGATGTGTGTCATGCTCTTAAAGTGACAGTAGCCTAATAAACCAGTTGCTGTGATGTCTGTCATTAATGTTAATCAAAGAACAAAGGTAACAGGGAAAATCGTAGCTTTAATAAGGATAAATCCATGCTTCATTTATAATTTATGCAGTGAAGGGTGTAAAGTGTTTGATAACAATTCAATTTCTGTGTATTTCCTACCTGTTTGACAGGCCACAGGTAAATATGACATTTAATATAATGGGTTAATGTGAAGATTGTTTAAAGTTCACTTAAATTAGATGATGTTTTAAGAAGCCTAATAAATGTTGACAGCTTTCAGTTATAATGTAATGTTGAAAGTCTATAATGAATGTTTTTTTTCTAGGTTTGGTTTGGTGTTCATGTCTTTTATTTTGTTTCATGTTTGTTTTACCATGTGCCCCCTTCTGTCATGTCATGTGATTCCCCAGTTTGTCATGTGATCCTGTGTCATGTGACACCTCCGTTTCATGTGTTGTTTTGATTGGTTCACGGGTGTATTCACTGTTCACAGGTGTTCATCAGTGTATTTAAACCCTCATGTTTGCCTTGTTCAGGGTCGATGATTGTGAATTATTTTCCCTGTAACCTCAGTGGTGAGTGTCATTGCTTTGTTCATGCCCTCTGTTTACACTATGCCAAGCCATGTGAAGATTGCATTGTATGTTGGATCAATAAACTGCACTTGGATTCAAACTAAAACCTGCCTCCAGTGGATCATTTACATAATCAATTTCATAGAGACATTAGAAGCAGTTTTAGTGTCAGTGATACTGGTCTTCATTTAAAATATACTGTCTTTAAGCTGTTTCTACTTTAATATTTTATATTGTAGAAATTTCACTCTCCAAATTAAAGTCAGAAAAAATGTGCAATTAACTAGTTCATTTTTTAATCAACTGACAGCACATATAGTGTATATATATATATTTTTTATTCTATTATAACATATAGATAGAGAGTTAAATTAAGTCTTAAATGAATTTGCATGAATATATATACACACATATATATATATATATATATATATATATATATATATATATACACACACACACACACACACATTAAAATTATAAATTTTTTCTAACTTCATTAGACTTTTTTGCATCGTTTAATACATCCTTGCAGAATAAAAGCTAATTTCTGTTTCTTGTTCGTACCTGAAACTTTCCCTCGGTCACGAAATACGCACAGAGCAGAGATCCGGTCAGGAGACCTAAACCGATGATGAGGTTCTGCGTTTGATTTAAGAACGCCAGAGACGCGTTGGTCTTCCATTCTGATACCTGAGCAAAACAGAAAATAATAATGAAAATGATATTTATGATTCATTACTGTGAGCTATTAACCAATAAACTATAAAATATAAAATACTACCTGATATTTCAAGATGGCATCCTCAAAGCGACTCGCTTCATAACCCTCTGCATTATAATATTTCACCTGTTGACAATATCAATTCAATGCACATTATGTGGAATATTTTGCACAGCACAATTTTATTTTTTTATAACACACATTCTGACACCTTAGACAAACAAAGAGGACATCCATACCGTCTCAAAGTTCAATAAAGAGTCCACCGCTTTCGATTTGGCATTGTTATCTTGAGTGTTCATATCTCGCCTGTATTTGGTTCTCCATTCAGTGATAACGATGGTGAGAGCTGAAAGAGACGCAGATAACGGAGCAATCGATCAATCAAATGCTGATCTGGTATATATCTATTCTTTTATCTTCAGTGACTCCTGAGACGAGCAGAATCAAAGCAATAAAACCGCAGATTTAGGTATATTCAGAAAACCAAACTATAAACATACATGAAAGAAATTTACACAAAATACCATAAATTAAATTTTCTAAACTGTATTGCACAATGCAATGCACTAGTCTACTTGACCTTCCAGTTCCAGTGTGATGAATAAGCAGAATATCAACTGTAATATAATGTATTGTAATGTAACTGTAATATAACTGTGTTTTAATATAACGGTTTTTATTTACAGTCATAAATGAGCAAGAAACTGCAGAAATAAACAGGGCGTACAATGAGGTTCTTTGACTGTTGTTTGATTATTATATGTATAATACAAAAATATTTACACATATTTTTAATTACTTTTTTAATTTGAATGTTTTAGTAATTTTATGAGCTTTTGCCATTTTTATTCTTTTTCAACACTTCTATTTAGCTTTAATTTTTATTCGGTTTTAGTCATTTTAGTACTTCAAAAAACGTCTTTTTTATTTAGTTGCAATACAACATTAGATGCCAATACATTTTTTTTTCCATCTAATATAGCATAAACGTATGGATACTGCATTCTATTTCACAAACTATACTTTTATTAAAAAATATATATATATAATATAATATATATTTATATTATATATATATATATATATATACACACACATATATATATATATATATATATAATATAATATATGTTTATATTATATATATAAATATTATATATGTATTAGAAAAAATTTAGGTACAGCACAATCATTCCCTCTACATGTATATTCCCTGATTTTAATTATACATTGCTCAGTCCAAAAATAAATATAAAAAATAATAATAAATAAATACTTTCAACATTTAGTTATACCTTTAATACTCCAAGGAGCAGCTATAATATTTTCAGTAAAAGACTAAAAACATATTATTACAACATATGGATCAAGATCAAAGACAATAAAAGGCAATAAATAAATACCGTCTTTCAGTAATGCAGTTATATTAACACTCAACCAGCTATAGTAGGAGAAGCAAGAGTTTTTTAGGTAAAAGACTAAAGACATATTATTACAAATTTCTAATCAAATAATTTGTTATTAGGAGGACAGCGGTTGTTCAGAGCTCATGTACCCACAGAGAACAGCTTCCGAGATGGTTCGGGAATTTGCCCCTGGCTCTAATGTAGATAGTGTTAAAACATGAGGTTTAATTCATTTTGTGTAAATCAAATGGGCAATCTTTGGTCTTATTTATCTATAACAGAGCAAATGATTTGGGTTAAGTTTCATAATTTTATATTTAGGCTTTAACTTAAATCCTGTACTAGAGCGCTGCTTTTGTGTGCTTGACTGAATTGTTTGCTTGTGTTTATTTCCTATTGTCTTTTATTATGGCTTGTGTTGTTAATTTAAATATTGCTGTTCAATAAATATTATATTATATAAATAATATGCCGCATAAGGTATTGAGAAAGGGTCCGTTAGTGATAGCAAAATGAAAGGGACTGGTTGTAAACAAGGAAGTTGTTTTAACACTGTAATAGGAAATCCCTTAACTTTTAAAAGGATAAAGATATCGCTTTCCTCAGCAGACATTACAACTGATTTTTTATAATGGATATAATATTATGGATTATTATACTCTATCAGAAGCAGGTAATACACTCGTTTAGTCGACCGCTCTCTCTTAATACCATAATACTCTACATATACAATAAGCTTCAATGAAGCGACTCAAAGTTGCTTCGTTACTAGTTATAAAGTAACGTTTTAGAATTAGTAACGGAGGCTTGGGCTCAACTGTTAAATTGTCAACTTGAGATTTGATTTGAAGGAAGTAGTTCTGCACAAAAGAGGGTTTTTTAAAGACACTCTATTGTTGATTCTTATTTATTAACACACTTGTGGCGTCAAACTATAGTATAAACTCAATATCACACTACGGCTGAATCACAACTGTGCTGATATACAGCCATATCGCACTGCTACTCATGTGATATGTGTGTGCGTTAACATATACACGTTTAGAAATGACCACTGTTAGATACTCACTGAGATAGAGGGCCATGCAAACGAAGACTATGAGGCCAAACCAGGCATTGAAATTGGATATGAAATAGATAATGGCGATGACAATGTCAGCGATGGTGGGGAAGATGCTGAATACGATGTAGCTGTTGGAATAAGACAAATAAAAATTTTTAAAAAATCAAGATAACAGAGGGTGGGATCACTTTTACTGTAAAAGCATACTTATTGCAAACAGACCTAGTTTATACTTGCATGCATCAATACTTGTATGTATCAAGACACAATTTTATCTAAAGCCTAAATGATTTTTTTAGCCGTCACCTCAGCAGGCTGTTGATGGAGGAGGTTCCTCTGTCGATGCTTCTCAGGACGTCTCCGGTGCGGCGGCCCAGGTGCCAGCGCAGAGACAGAGAGTGCAGGTGAGCGAAGAGACGCACCTGCACCACACGGTTGGTGTACTGCTGCACTCGAATCCACAGGAATGAACGCATGTTGCTCACAAACCCAGAAGCACCTGCAGATGGATACAGATGAGATTGAGGTCAAATTCAAACTGATAATCCACATCACACTACAAAGATATCATTAAACTCGGTGATGCTCCCTCACCGGCTCCACCACCCTGCAGGAACTTCAGGAACGCGTAGAGACACACTGTAGTCGCCAGGGTCTTCCATGAGCTCCCGTCTGTCAGCTGGTTCACTGTAAAGAAGATTCATAAAAAATAAATTATGAATATTATAAAAATGATATATAGTGCACGCTTTCTGCAGGCTGATAGGGCGTTTACGTGCAATCTGCAATCATTAGAAGCTGATTGGCCTTTGCTATGTTGCAAATGTAACTTTGAATATCGCGTAAAACATTTGCGAATAAAGCATGGTTTCCATCCAGTAAGTCGAAGAGAACAAAATCGTCACTAGCTGATATACTGGTGCTTAATATCGCTAAGAAAAGTAGAGGAAGCCCACTAATTTTTAAAACTTGTGCCTCAAAGCGCACAGACGAAACGCAATAAGGGCTGTCTCACTTTCAGAGGCAGATGCCTGCTGTTCGGGATCGCAGTCGTGTAAGACAGTTTTGAGAGGTTATTATACCGAATTATACACTTACGGGGTAGTCGTGGCCTAATGGTGAGGGAGTCGGGCTTTTAACCTGAAGGTTGCTGGTTCGATTCCCACGCCGGCAGGAATTGAAAGTGGGGATTGTGAATGAACAGCACTCTCTCCACCTTTGATACTTGAGCAAGACACCTAACCCCTAATTGCCTCACTTGTAAGTCGCTTTGGATAAAAGCATCTGCTAAATGACTGTGAATGAAATGTAAATGCACTTTGAAGACAGATTTTGACTTGTCAGGATGAGCAAAACAGCATTTCAGAGATCCGTCCACTGGTTAGTCCAGCCATCCCATCCGACAAAGTCATGATTTTTTTTAATCAAGGAATTTATTCGGTAAATGTGTTTCCATCGTAGTTTATGCACGTTTTATTATTAGATTTTAAAAAAATGTATCCGACTGAATGGAGTGCATATGTTTTTTACGCACATTTTACGCGTTTCCATCCAGCGTTTTTTTTTTTTTTTGCAATATGCACATAAAAATAGATGCATGGAAACTGAGACTGCTTGAAATAGCAATTGCACTGGTGTTGACTCTACAGCCAATGTGTGGACAAAAAGCGAATGACACAGAAGTACAATTATTTCCCTTATATTTCATAATCACGACTCTTATTCCGCACCTATGTTCTTGTAGTAGATGGGCACAAACACATTGATGACGCGTTCCACTCCCAGCATC
>CM074293.1:3444967-3537467 GCA_037194245.1 Opsariichthys bidens
TTTATAAAATTAAGGTTGAACCACTGTACTCACATAAACTGTTTTAAATATGTTTTAGTAGGCTGTCTTTCTGGGCATCTGAAAGTGTTCAGCATTATCTTGCTGTCAATATAGACTCACTGAACCATCGGATTTCATCAAAAATTTTGTTCTGAACGAAGGTTTTATAGGTGTAGAACGACATGAGGGTGAGGAATTAATGACAGAAAAATTACATTTTTGGGTGAACTAACCCTTTAATAGCAGTTATTAAGATTGATATGATTTGGAAATGGTCAAATGTGCTTGGGGAAAAATATGATCGGAAAATCAACTTGCCTAACAATTCTGCACACGGCTTATATGATGCATAAATAAAAATGCACATACATTTGGCTTTACTATCAAATAATGAGTCAAACAAGAAGTGCTAAAATAACGGCTGACATTACTTGAAGTTCATTCAAGGTCTGGTCCAGCATGTTTTTATTTTTTGGGGTATCCCATGCATGCAGAAAATTCACTTAGTGAGCATAATATAGCCCACTGTACACTTTCTGCAGTGCAGGATGCTTTTGCGAACACAGTCTTTGTTTTGCATTGTGCTAGGGGTCAATTTTTTTCTGCACACAAGCACATAAACCCTGTTACTCTGTTTATTTTATTCTTTTCTTGTATTATGCATGCATGTTTCCAGACGCATTACACGTTCACATCTGGGGGGAAAAAATGAATAAGCTAAATCAACAAATTTGCATGCTTTTATCCACTACAAAGAGGATTTGTGAATGGAGTTGAAGGGACGTAACTGGCGCTGGTAGGTCATGTGACAGTAACAACATGGCGGTTGTAGTACGTATGGACTTCAATCATAAGCATTCGTACTTTATAGAATGTATTTTTTCATAGTTCGTGAAGTAAATTTAAATTCAAATGTAGTACGCAAATTCAGACGTAGCCACGGTTTGTGTAACATTAGCAACACGTTATTAGCAGCTGTTTGATAACGCAGTCATTCAAAAGGCTGTTCATATTAATCACCGTTAAGTGTCTGACGTTGTATTACCATTCTGACAAATCGGTATAATTTTTATAATTCACTGTTCCACTTCTTCTGAATCCGTTTCTGGTTCAAATATGGCTGAATTTAACCAGCGTTTACCTCAGTAAGTTGACCAAGTGGATCTCTGAGCTCGTGGAGGCGGGGCTCATTTGCATATTCATTGTTCCACGAATACTAAATGAGGAAAGGGTGTAGAGTTACATTCAAGCTATTTTAAGGCATGAATGCTTTTTTTTTCACTGGAAAATATGCCATTTTGGTGATCAAAGATGAGATTTAAGGGAAAAATACGGTTCATTTCAACATTTACTAATACATACAGAAATATTAACTGAGACCCATGACCGGTCATGAGTCGTCATCACCTATTAGCCGCTGAAACGACCTCTTTGTTCATTCATTTTACAAAGACAATTACCTCATCATTTCCTGAATACACTGAAGTGAAGTCTGTGATCTGAAGACTTCATATGTGTTATTAATAGAGGAGGTCAGTGAAGCCCAGACTCCCGGCCATTACATAGACTAAGAGGAACTTAATTGTTTCCTGAGTGTCTGGATCTTGGGCTGCAAGAGAAAAGTAATTAAATCTCCTCTCCATTATGAACATTTCATTGTTGACGGGGGTCTTAATTAAGGGGGTTAATTATGAGCTCTGACAGGGGTCGTCTCGCTCCACGACAGGAGGCCTTTGTCATCTTTATCTTGGTCAGTCTACCTCCCTCATTCAAGCAAGAAGAGCAGGGTTATTGACAGAGAAAGAGTACAATAACTCACTCAAGCGCTTTATTTGAAGATTAGTAAGGCTTCTCGTAAACACGCCACACAAAAGAAATGAATCCAGAGAGACGTCATTCATAAGTTGCCAAAAAATACAGAGTATTATCGATTTAAATTGCTATGCATGTACACATGCATCTATATTATAATTACATTTATATGCTGACACAAAAAGGCTGTTATACGAGAACATACAATAGATTTATTGAGTTATATATAGAAAAAAATACATATTTGAGATAAATTATATAAAAACATACAATCTTTTTTCATATATATATACACACTTTACACGTGTGTAAAAATACGAAAATACTGAAATATAAAGCTTTTGTAACATTATCCACTACATTTTTTTTTTTTTTGGAAACAAATTGATATTTTATTCAGCACAAATGCACTAAATTGATGGAAAGTGACAGTAAAGACTTTTATAATGTTACAGAAGCTTTCTATTTCAGATAAATGCTGTTCTTTTGAACTTTCTGTTCATCAAAGAATCCTGACAAAAAAATTGATAGTAAAAATAGATGTTTCTTGAGCAGCAAATCATCATATCAGAGTGATTTCTGAAGGATCATGTGACTCTGAAGACTGGAGGAGTGACATACATACATACAGTCAAGATTATCTTAAAAGTAATATCTAATTACATTTTAACATTTTTAAAAAAATATATTTAGACTTTTTACTGGAAAACAGCACAAAATACAATTTAAAAGAAGGATTTTCTGCAATATTTGCAGGTTTGTACCCCCTTTTTAATTATTTCTTTATATATAAAGTATAAAAAAGAAAAAAATAATAATTCCAACGCAGCAACAGTAAAAAACCAAAACAGCTTTGCATTCTTTGAATCCATAAATAGCATAAATATGTCAGTGAAGTCTTTAAAAATAAGATCAGAACGATGCTGAACATGAACAAACATGTAAGAGAGAACAAAACAAAAAACTTAAGTTAAATATTTGCTCACCTTATATGGCTTTGTTCAGTCATTTCGATTGATTCAATTGTTAAATGTAAGTTTAATTCCTTTTAACATTTATTTTAGGTACAAATATTTTATGTGACTGGAATCATCTAGTCAAAGATATATGATTTTAATTCACAACAACGTTTAGTCATTTATCATAACTGCCATGAATTATAATGATTTCCACATGAGCATTCCTTCTCCCTCTCTCTCTCTCTCCCTCTCTGTCTCCCTCTCTCTCTCTTTCTCTCTCCCTCTCTCTCTCTCTCCCTCTCTGTCTCTCTCTCCCTCCCTCTCTCTCTCTCTCTCTCCCTCCCTCTCTGTCTCTCTCTCCCTCCCTCTCTCTCTCTCCATCCCTCTCTCTCTCTCTCCCCCTCTCTCTCTCCCTCTCTCTCTCCCTCTCCCTCTTTTTCTGTCTCTCTCTCCCTCTCTCTCTCCCTCCCTCCTCTCTCTCCCTCTCTCTCTCTCTCTCCTCTCCCCCCCCCCCCCCCCCCTCTCTCTCTCCCCCCCCCCCCCCCTCTCTCTCTCCCTCTCTCCCCCCCCCCCCTCTCTCTCTCCCTCCCCCCCTCTCTCTCTCTCCCTCTCTCTCTTCCTCTCTCTCTCCCTGTCTCTCGCAGGATCTTGTTTTGGGTTTTCGTAAGGCAGCAAACTGCCACACCATAAACCTTGAGGTTTATTACTCATTACTGGGTCATTGCGAGTCAATGGATGTGTTTGTAAAACACACCAATATTACACGACATCAGCTGGCTACAAACACACCATTATACTTCCATACCCCACTTCATTTCAATAAAGCTTCCTATTGCTTTTATGGCCATTTTAATTACGTCTATTTGTCTTCCTGTTCCCATGAGCGCGGATCCAGTCCCTTTCACCAACGCATGACATAGACCATAAAACTCCGCCACCAAAATATAAAAGCCATTTTTATGCAATGGGTTTTATATTAGTCTCATATTCTTTGGAGAAATACAATAAAACAAATGTGACCAAAAATGCATTCAGGTCCATTATTGTTTATATAACCAAACAAATTTAGAAAATACACGACTGATCAAAAGTTTGGGTTGGTATTTTTTTTTTTTATGCATCTCTAATGCTCATAAAGTCTGCATTTATTTGATCAAAGATGCAGTAAAAACTTTATTATTAAATAAAGTTAATATAAAGAATTATTACAATGTTTTGTATTGGAAAATATTTTAGAATGTAATTTATTCCTGCATCATTGATCACATGATCCTTCAGAAATGATTCTAATATGCTGATTTGCTGCTTAAAAACAATGAAAACATTTCATCAAAATACTCCATCAAAAACCGCTTCATGTTTTAGTTAATTAAATATAGTTCAAAAGAGGAGCATTTTATTTGAAATTGAAACTTTTGTAACACTATAAATAACTGTTTTGATTAACAACCCGTGTTGTTATAACAGGTGTGTATTCTTTCCTGGAATTTTACCATTTCACCCCCATTTCCTTTAATAAATCTATTTTGCACCAGGTCCACTAAATAGTCTCAGGACCTTAAGGGCAAAAATGTCCCCATTGAAACTACATTTTTTAATAGCAGGGATATTTAACTTTAAAATGATGCAATCTTTGTTAATAGGCTTTCATTCTGTTGGCAAGGACTCAAAATTTAAATTTACTATTTTTTAACCAGATGGTGCGGTTTTGTCGGGTTCGACCTATAAAGAAAGTACTTGCTTTATTTTTGTTTTCTGCTAATGTAAATTATAAAGCCAATTGGATAAATGATGCAACTGTAATTGTGTGGGTGTGTTGGTATGATGTCAGAGTGGGGTTTACATGTGTGTAGTAAAGAAAAGTGTGTGTGTGCGCTTGTAATGTTTGCAAAAAAAAAAACTGAACTGGAATAACAAATCCAACCACTCTGTGCACCAGTGGAGTTTTGCTGACATCTAGTGGGTAAAAACTGGTACTGTGGCCAAACAAAACCTTACTGAATGCTCATTTGTAAAGATATCAACCTTAAATTTGGCATACAGCTTGTTTAGATTCATGGCTTTGATTTTCTAGCAGTGTTAGACTTCAAAATGTCTCAATATTTTATATAATGTTCATTAACTTAAACCTCTAACTTTTTGCTTTTCACTTGAAACTTTTTTCTGGCAAGAGTCTTTAAAATGAGACCAAACTTAAGTCTGCGCTCCCAAGATTTAAATTATGAGTTTGACATTGACCTGTGTGTAACTTTTCATTATATATAAAAATAAATAGACAGCAAACATTAGTGTAAAACTGATTGTTTTCCCATTATAAAGTGGTCGAGAAGTAGAATCATAACAGTCAGATCTACTATTCTGAATTTAACTTTCCTCTGAAAGCACACGATCACACTTGCATATGTGGCCACTTAACAGTGCAAAGCCGGGAATAGCAAATTGTTACCGTGTTCCGAACCGGTAAACAGCGCCGCATCAGCAAGTTGATGGGTCATTTACCACAGATGGGATTCCCTGAACAGAAACAAGAACCTAATGGGCTTTAACCAACTAACTGCAGGCAACAGACTAAGGAAACAAACATACCCGTTAGACAAAACAGCTTTTATTCTCATTCACAACTCAAAGCAGGCGGTTCCTTGCGTCTTCGGTAAAACAACGTTCCGAGGATAATGACACACAAAATTCCAAGTGCAACCACCAGAGCCGTCAGGAGCACCAACTGGATGGAGTTCTCTAGAGGGGGAGGAGGAAGGTGAAGGAGTAAGGGTTATGACATGGATGCTGGACATCTGTAAATAGTGGCACCAAATCTCATGGTCATTGATAAAATAAACCAGAAACAAAATCCAAGCCACTTTACACAATCACTACAATGGACTAATGGATTTACAACCTTGTAGGTCATTCTATTAATAAACATGTTCCATGAAGTTTGAGAACATATATAGTCCATGACTTGGAACCAGAATGTTTAACATCCGTAAGAAATGTTTCAAGGGTCATGTGACACTGAAGACTGGAGGAATGATGCTGAAAATTCAGCTGATCACAGGAATATGGCGTACTGCTCAAATATATAGATTTTCCAAATTAAGACCTTATTAGTGATTTTATCATCTGATCCAGGAAAAACATGGAATTCAACAGGGTGTCCTAGCTTTTTCACATGACTGCAAGCGTCGACCTGAAACTTTTGAATGGCAGTTTGCATTTTGCGGACACTGTATGCTAAATCCATCTTTTGTGATGTCAGTCACCTGCATCCTTCGATGACACCGGAGAAGACTCATAAATTCCAACTAAAGGCTCTTCCTCCACTGGTTGTAGCTCTTGGACAATAATCGGTCCAATAGTAGCCTCATCTCCCAATACGGAATCTTAAAATGCAAAAGGGATTGAAATATTCAAGTTGCACAGCAGTAGTTAACAGCGTTCCAAATACATCTGCATGGATTTAATGAGCGAAACGGCACCATCCGAATCCAGACTTCTGCTCTTCCTCACGGCGCAGCTGGACTCACAACAACCACACGCCTGATCGTCTCCGTTCGCAGCGGTCCAGCTGTGAGGAAACACGGGAATATACACTCAATGGAGAACCGTAAACTTGCTTCCGACAGTACTTCACCCATACCGGTTTGTTCCTCGAACAAACGAGCAGGCCTTGTTCATCGTGTCACCGGACTGGATGTCGTAGTAGCCTTTAAATAACAAGTGATGAAGATCTGGGAGAAAAACAAAAGTGAACTCAATCGGATTTACAAATGGTGGATCTGAATCAAGTGTGAACGGAACTGTATACTCTCAGAAGAAAGTGCACGGACATCTTTGCATCTTTAAAAAGTTCACATGCATGCTACGAACATGCAACTTTTTGGGGTTGCTAAGGTACAGAGTTGTCCTTTTAACCCTTGTGCGCTGTTGGATTTCTGTGTCCACTCGTAGTGGAGCGGGTCAAATTGACCCTGATTGGATGCAATACAATTCCTCAAATCACACTATGAAAAACAACAAAGATTCAGGTACAAACTGTAAACTTTTAATATCAGCATTTGTCAAATATTCCAAAAAAAGATTTAATGAAATTAACCATTTTTTAAAACTGGTTTGTTTTGACAATATTTGAAAATAAACAGTACATTTTTAAACAAAAAATACATTTAACTTTTTTTTCTTAGAATACCATAACTGAACAATTAAATGTAGCTGTATAATGAAAATGTACTTTTCCTAAGTTGGCTGTTTTGTAAACTCATTTCATAAAGTCAAGAAGTTTCTTCTGACATGAGCAAGTGTGTGTTTTCTGGATATGAACTTACACACATGCTGCTGGTTAAAACATTTTTCTGGATTGAAAGTAGTGTGGAAAACCTCTTTTTTAGCTTCATATGGTTGTAAAAAAAATAAAATATAACTAAGAAATGTTATTATTTTGGGTCAGTACAGTTGCTTTAAAGCGTTAAAATAAGCAGGTCAAATTGACCCGGCGAACATCACGAATGTAACAGTAATTTTGTTTGTACGTGTCAAAAAATACCAGCATGTTCATGATGAGAAAAAGTCACAAAATATCAAGAAGAAAAAAAAAAAAAAAAAAAAAAAAAAAAAGATTCACTAGTATTTCCAACAACTTGAAAATCTAAACTGGTCAAATTGACCCGGAACAGAACACAAGGGTTAAGGTTACTACCTCAGTGACAAGCTGTTGTACCCCTAAAGGTAATCCAGTAACGGACTCACCAATCCATGGGAATCTTGCTTAAATACGAACGCCTCGATCTGAAATTGTAACTTGTCGTCCTGCATCCTGGGCATGAACCTGGATCTGGAATTTGTCAGCTTGGCATCCACCATGCATCTAAAGATCATTTAACCATATAAAAACAACAATGGCGCAATAGTTCAACAGTTCGGTTTGGAATAGTCGCTCACCCGCTGTTCTCGATGAACGTGTAGACGGTGGTGGTTTCCCCTTTGGGGCCCAAAGTAGCTGCGCAGCTTTCCACAAACACCCGCAGGGGAACGTGATTAGCACGGACCACCGAGGCTTCCAGGTTTATCAAATCTCCCAGAAAGAAGCGGTTAGAGGGTCGCTCATAGTTCCAGTCATCTGTAGGACAGGTTAAGTTAATCCAATGAAGACATTCAGGTTAAGAACAATGCTAAGAGACCGCTTACCGGTCATAAGCTTAAGGGAAAAGTGTAGATTTTCTCCGACAGCTCTAGCCGCATCGTAGGGAATCCAGGTGGGATGCAATGCATTACTGCTCACATTGTGTTTCCTGAAAGTTAGAAGAAACCATGTACAGTAGGTGGAGAACCCAAGTATGACAACTATACGTTTTATATTATAAATTTAGGAGGTTAAAAATACATTGTGAAGCAACATTGGGGAAGTTATTTTTAAAAGCAATAATTGCATTACTCCTTTTTCCCTGAGCTGGGTTAGCTCGAACCATTTTTGGTAAGTGTAAAGGTCTTTTCACACCTAAACTGAAACAAATGAGCCTCAGGCTGAAGGAAACGCAAATTCACGCTATAGTGCAATAGAGGTCGCGGCTCAAACCTTTCAGATGTGCTGAAACAATGCCGCTGCACTCAACATGTGGACAGGAGAGGCGTCAGGCAATAAATAGGAAAACAAAGTAACCGAGATATTTTGTTGTAAATTTAAGTAATTTGTTACTTTACTAGTTCCTTAAAAGTAATCCGATTACACAACTTGAATCACTTATAATTAGTTAATCCCCAACACTGCTAATAAGTGAATACATGAAACATTTGGGAATTTTTTTACTCCCAAAATCTTATGCATGTTGAACTAAAAAAAACGGTCATAAAGAGAGCTCTTCGGGCTTATGACCAGGGCTGGGTAAGTTACTTTTAAAATGTATTTCACTACAGATTACAAAATTCATGCTTTAAAAAGTCATTTGTAAGGTATTTCGTTACATTACTCAAGTTTAGTAACTTAATCTAAATACTTTAGAATACTTTGGAATACTAATAAGTGTGGAACAAACACAAAAAAGGTCATTGCAAGTTTTTATCTCACAATTCTGACTTTGTCCCTCAGAATCGTGTGATGTAAAGTTGCAATTGTGAGTTATAAAGTCAGAATTATGAGATATAAACTCACAATATTGAGAAAAGTCAGAATTATGAGAATAAACTCACAATATTGAGAAAAGTCAGAATTATGAGAATAAACTGTCAATATTGAGAAAAGTCAGAATTATGAGATATAAACTCACAATATTGAGAAAAGTCAGAATTGAGATAAACTGACATACTAAATTCACAATTGCTAGAAAAAAAAGTCAATATTGCAAGTTTATATCTCCCAATTCTGACTTTATAACTTGCAATTGGGAGTTTAAATCTCGCAATTCTGAGAAAAAGAAGTCAGAATTGTGAAATGCAAACTCACAAATGTGAGGGGAAAAAAACAAATTGTGAGAAAAGTTGCAGTGACCTTTTTTACAATTATAAAAAGGACTAAAACAACTATCACAAAACATGAAAACAGTGGAAAACATGAAACTTAACTCCGCTTTTTCAGACTGCCAGAGAATCACCAATCGCTGTTTAAATGACATTAAAACTCAAAGTAATCACTTTGGTAATCTAAAACACTTTTCAGATGGAACTGTAATCTGATTACCACCCATTTCAAATGAAACTGTATTTCATTACAGTTACTCAAATTTTGCATTTTAAATACGCAACTAAGTTACTTGTATTTCGTTACTCCCCAACCCTGCTTATGACTCCAGCTCTTTTAAACTAAAGACTGGTTGTCGTGATGCATTGGTTTGAAAGATTTAAAGAGGTTAACTGGTTAAAGAGGATCACCTTGGGTAGACGCAGTGAATTGGGACCATAGCTTCATTGGTCTTCACGATAGGCGTGTTGGGAACAGGTGAAGGGGAATACGCCAAAACAAAGGAATAGACAAGTGAATCTTCAGTCATCTGAAAGAAGAAAAACAGGACGAAATAAAATGCATACAAACAATAAATGCATCAACAAACAATGCATCAACAAATACCTAACTAAATCATTAAATGGTGAAATAATCTCCCAATCACATATTTTAATATTACACATTTATCTTTATCAGGTGGCCATGTTGAGGTGCTCCTTATCAGTTCAAATTCCATTTGCAATGACCTTTAGTTTCTGTTGCCATGTCCGATAAGACATACGCTCACAACGCAGCGAAAAATATCACGGAGCAAAGAGGAAACTGACAATGCGTCAAAAGGCAAGACAGAGCAGGTTACTTTTGATATGAAACAAAAGTCTAATTTTGTAACATTTAAAGAAGTTTAAACAATAAAGTTAATGTGGTGACAGATCGCTGTAGCTCCTCGTGAAGCGATCGTCTCTTCATACCAGTTCATTTATAGCATCAAATAAACATGAATGAACATCAGAAGGAATGTCGTTTCAAGTATGGAAAGACGTGAGGACACACAATTTATCAAGTTCAAGTCCACCGGGTTTAATCTACTAACTCTCCTGACTGCTTTGTCTTACAAAAATGGCAGATTCGGGGTTCTGATTGGTCAGATCGCCTGTCAATCAAACCCCCAGCAAAGGTAAGGAATTTGTGAACACAAACATGAAAGAATCTCAATTTAAACGGTTACCATTTAAAATAGCAGAGGTAAACAGCTAGAGCATCAACGCCAATCAGGACATACAGTACCATTAGTGTGCTTCCACATCCTTGTAACGCCGATTCAAAGGCAACAATCCTGGCATGGTCATCAAATCCAACAAATGGACAACCACCCAGCGTCAGATCAGAGGGGTCGACCAACTGATTGTTTCCCAAGAAATCTTGCTTCACCTGCACTTTGACGGAGACCTCACCACAATCCGCCGCTACAGAGTTTGCCGGCTCTGGCACATTGGGTACAAACTCTGGCCCCATCACCAACTCATCCTTGAGGTCAGGATAGAGGTCAGGACCTGGGATGGGCTTCTGGAATCCCTTTTGGGTTTGCGAGAACATCTCAACCGTTTGCTCAGCTTTCGGCAGTCCAAAATTTACTTGGCTTCTCAACGGCTTGCTTGGTGGAAGGGGTGCGTAGTCGGTTCTCTGGGATTGTGCTTGCATTGGTAGCTCTTGCCCCAATGCTGCAGGTCTCCAAGGAGCCACAGGTCCCCTGGATTCAGAAAGTTTTTGAAACATGTTGGATGCAATTTGATCGGTTCTTGCAGGCCCTTGCTCTGGATGTCTAAAGACGGCATTTTGACTCAAGCCCTGGTTTAAAGATTGTTGCCGTAAGTTCAATTGTTCAGCGCAAGCCAATAATCCACATGATAGTATAATTATAAAATCAAAAACCACTGAACTTCCCATTGTTGGTCTCTCTACGCGTTCCTCTGAGTTCTCAAAGGATATAACAACTCCCTATCACTCCTTAATGTTGATTGGTTGGAAAAGTCAGGTTCAAATTAGACTCCGCCCCTTTAAATTTCCCTCCAGCCCATGCCAATCAAAGTTCCATTTCACTGCTGACAAATTCAGATCACATGACAACGTGAGGAAACGTTTTTAAAACTATAGTTATTAACAATAGGTTATGAACATAGAGTTTTAATTAAAATATGATATTCTGATCATTTTTATTAATATTAAAGTATGTACATATAATAAAGTAAAGCACTTGTATACTCCCATAAAGTAATGAGATTCATTTATTTAGACATATATTTATGCAGAAAATGTATTTTTTGTCAAATATATCATATGTTATATATAAATATTATGTATATTGGAAATATGATGTTATCCTTTTAGTAAAGAAAGCAGTTATTTTATACTTACATAAGAAATTAGGCTCATATAATAATTAATATACTTCATATCAATATATTTATACTGGGCGTTTTATAAATGTCACATAAAAAAAAGTGGATAACCTCTGTTGTACTTCTGTATTTATTTTTTTAATATGTGGAGGAGCAAAACCTTACTTTACACCAACAAAATTTAGTGAGATTAACACAATTCTTTTGAGTTCTCCTTTTACTCATTTATGCCACTCTAACATATGCCAATTAGCGGGAAAACGGAGTTCTTTGCGTAAATCCACCCCGACATTCTCTATTTTCAGAGGTTGCAAGATTCCGTTCCACGAAACACATCGCCGATTCCCTCACGACTCACACGAAGCGTGTTTATCAGGTGGTGTGTTGTGTTTGTCTTTCACAGAATTTTACGACATGCTGTGCTAAACACTCTGACACAAGAGGAAGCTGTGAAAGGACAGGTCTCAGATCAGTCGGAGCTGCCTATCAACCCATTATGAGGAACTCTATTAATGGCCTCTAATTTGGCCCGGGGGATCTGAATGGGACCGGTGGCGTCTGCGACTCCGGTGCCAGAAAGCAAGGGCCATCTGCTGGGGACCACAGGAAGCAGGTATCCGTGACCCCCCTGCTCCCCACAGACACAGACAGGCAGCAGCTGCTCATTATGAAACATGCTAAATGAGCTCTGAGTGCTGTCATACAGAGAGTCCCACACCACTAGAGGGCAGCGCCAGCTGTAATTATGTTGCATTTAGCAGCTGAGAGCTTCAGAAGCAGCATAAATTCAGAATTGCATATTATCATTTCAGCTTCATATGGCAAAAATTGTTGGACTATATGATATTCCAAATTCAGAATGTTTAGGACTATGTATACTGGGCACATTATCTCTAGATGCATGACCAATCACATTTGTCAAAATTAAAAAAAAAAAAAAAAAAAAATGCAGTATACAACACTAGGAAAGAAATAAAATCTTTTTTTTTAAACAATGAGGTTAAATGGGGAGCAAATGCAAATTCCTGTTTTTCTTGCCTGAATGAATGTGTGAATGAATAAATAACCCAAGTTGGGTTAAATCTTAATATGTTAAGTAAATGAACATTAATACGTTTAAGAACATTTATTAAATTGCTCATTATTAAATATTCACCTTTTGATTATTATTGTTGCCTCAGTAATTATGTCCATGTTTTAATTTCCAATTTTTGAGTGAGACATATAGTTTAAACTAGTGGTTCCCAAAATGGGGGTCGCGAGATGATTTCTATTTTTTTTTTTTTTTTTTTAAAGTGGAAAAAATATATAGGCCCTATATATTTTGTTGAAATTAATTTAATTCAATACTTATTAAATGGTGTTTGGAGAAAAGTCTGATCAAAAAAAAATGTATAATGTATATTTTTTAATTAAATTTGTAATTTTCGCGGAGCAGCAGCGCATTTATCATGGGGGTCGCGGGCTAAAAAGTTTGGGAACCCCTGGTTTAAACAATAACTGACCCGTCGCAAACAGTTTGATTGACAGGCGATCTGACCAATCATAACCCTGAATCCACCATTTTGTCCGACGAAGCGGTCAGGGGAGTTAGTAGATTAACGTTGGTGAACTTGAACTTGATAAATTGTGTGTCCTCACGTCTTTTCGCGCTCGAAACAACATTCCTTCTGATGTTCATTCATCTTTATTTGATGCTATAAATGAACTAGTATGAAGAGATGATCGCTTCACGACACATTAAAGACACACTATACGCTATTTATCGTTTAAACTTCTTTAAAAATGACGAAATTTTAAATATGAAACCGTTTCATACGTTGTCAGTGTCCTCTTGTATTTTTCACTGCGTGAGAACATGATGTGTGGCGTGAGAGCGCATGGGTTGTGGGACATAGCAACAGGGGGCGGGTTTTGCGAAGGATCAGTTGAGTTAAATAACCCAACCAGTTTAAAAAAGGCTGGGTTTGTCCATTTTTAACCCAGCATTTTTTTTTTTTTTTTTAATGAATGAATGAATGAATGAATGCAATCTGCAATGTGTGGAAATGTCTCAAACTGTGCTCGGATTTGCCATGATACCATAATAATTACAGCATCTGTCTATTTAAACACACATGTTCTCATGTTTTACGGGGACTTTCCATAAACAATCATTTAATTAATGCTATACATTCCAAACTGCTTATTCAATCCCATAACCCTAAATATACCCACGACAGAAAGCATTCCGCATTTTGACATTTTCAAAAAAATGTTTGCGATGAAGAAATGTCCCCACAAGGTCAAAGATTTCTGATATTATTTGATTTCTCACGTGCAATAAAAATAACTGCAATGATTTTGATTGCGGTCTTTTCTTTTCCGTTATGCAAAAGTCTCCATGTAATCTCATATCAGTTTGGGATCTCATTTGTGACTCTTCCTTCCTACGGCTCCGCACGCTACATGATGCTTTTAGTCGCGTATATCTTTGTGTGGCAGCAACGTGGTAAGAAATGATAAAGATGCTTGCCAAAAGCTTGGCTCTGAGAGGATGCGGATGACAAATGTTTAACCGTGAGAAGGGAATCGGGCGGCTTTACATGTCTGTTGACTGATCCGGAGCCTGCTGCTCCCACACATCTGCTGGCGTTTGTCTTTGTTTAACCCGTGCTTTGTTATTTTACAGCCTGAGCGCTCAGAGAGTCACATGATCACAGGCTCCTCTGAGCCCATCAAATATTTTGGTGGTGCAGCTGGATTTATCCTCCAGATAAGTGGATCTGGATGCCGTCCTGCATTCTGTGGGAGTGAGGTGCTCGAGGACACCTGCTCTGGTCCGGTTGAGTTCAAGTAATGTGTTTGTCTCCTGAAGTTCCTTAGAAGAAACAAACAAAAAAAAAAAACAATGGCTGACATGCAGTACAGTAAGAATATAGACACCAAATAAAGTTTAATGGGCCTTATTTAAAGAGCAACGTCTGAATTCCTGCTACAGGATTCCCACATTACCAAGAAATATCAGGACATTTTAAAATGTTCATTATAGGGACTGGAAAAATCTAATTCAATAATTTTAGTTACCGTCTCCTCTATTTAATCTATCATAAACTGCTCTTTATGACGGCATAAATATATTCATGCAAATTATATACAACAAATAATTCATGATTAAATTATTGAATTATTAAACAATCTATACAACTCATTAAAATATACATAAAATTGTATAATAATAAATATTTTATATTCACTCATAAAGACCAGTTTAGGATATGTATATATATATATATATATATATATATATATATATATATATATATGTGTGTGTGTGTGTGTGTGTGTAAAATGTATATATGTGTATATATGTGTATATATCTATTTATATATATATATATATATATATATATATATATATATATATATATATATACATCTACATATATCTATCTATCTATGTGTATATATATATATATATATATATATATGTGTGTGTGTGTGTGTAAATGTATGTATATATGTGTATGTGTGTGTATATATCTACATATCTATATCTATCTATCTATCTATCTATATAAATATATATCATAACCTGCTCTTTATGAGTCAATATAAAATATTTATTAATTTATTATAATACAATTTTACGTATATTTTAGATTATTTTAGATTGATTATTTAATAATTCAATCAATAATTTCACTTCAAGACAACAAAATAATTGCAAAGACACAACATTAAACAGGCAGAATGTAAACCATGGAAAACTTGGTATTGTTGGACTTTGCATGAAGGAAAAAAGAAATACCATGATCACAATGACAGGCAGAATCAAGTTGGAAGATGACCAGTAGGTGGTGATGTTAAAATCAGTTTGAGAGGCTGTTCGAACTCGTGTGTGAAACGACTCTCGGGTTCTTGGGATTCTGGAGAATAATTCTGAGTAGGAGTTCAGTCTTCATTTGCTGTCCATCTAATCTCATTGGCGTCCAGGAGAAACAACTGAGATGTTGAAGATCTCATTTGTGCTTGCTTGTTTGATTTTTTTTTCCCTATGGGAGGCGTTGTTAAATAGACAAAAAATGAAATTAGGGAGGAGTGCGAGTAAACGGAAAGCGAGACAAAATCAAATGTGCCGTTACAACCGAGAAACCCAATGCCGGCCATATCCAGAGGAAACAGATGGAGTAATAAAAGAGGGGCTTTGATTCACAAACCATCAGCGTTCTTTTCCAGCAGATTAGAAATGTGCTGTTATTGAAGACATGCATCACATGGTGTCTCTACAGGATATTCTACACGCAGATGCGTCTTGCCTGCCGCACAATATAATCAAGCACATTCACATCTAAGAAGAATAGAAACAGAAATGTTAGCAGCATGTCACTAACTTGATTTTTAATTGAAATTGTGTTTACCTGTGTAAAACTCACCTCCATGATGCTTAGCTGGAGTGTTTGGTGTTAAACAGATGGCAGCGTCTTCATCGGCATTGCTTGGTGTTTGAGCGATTTTTAGCATATTACTGGGGCTGCTGGTCCAAGATGGCTGCTAGACTTTATAAGTGGTTGCCAGGGTTGGGGAGTAACAAAACACAAGTAACGTATTTAAAATACAAAATTTGAGTGACTGTATTTCATGACAGTTACATTTTAAATGGGTGGTAATCAGATTACAGTTCCATCTGAAAAGTGTTTTAGATTACCAAAGTGATTACTTTGAGTTTTAATGTCATTTAAACAGCGATTGGTGATTCTCTGACTCTGACCGTCTGAAAAAGAGGAGTTCAGTTTCACCAACGTTTTAATACTTTTAAGAGGATCATAAAAATGTTGTTATTTTTATTTAGTTCTGTCCTGAACAAGACAAAATGACTGAATTCATGATAAAAATGCCCAAATGTGTCCAACTGTCCTGTGATGACCTGATGATCCACGACTGTTTTCATGTTTTGAGTCATTTTATAATTCACTCGTCACTGCAACTTTTTCTCACAATTAGTTTTTTCCCTCACAATTGTGAGTTTGCATTTCACAATTCTGACTTCTTTTTCTCCGAATTTAGAAATTTAAACTCACAATTGCAGTTATAAAGTCAGAATTGGGAGATTTAAACTTGCAATACTGACTTTTATCTTGCAATTGTGAATTTAGTATGAGAGTTTATATCTCATAATTCTGACTTTTCTCAATATTGTGAGTTTATATCTCATAATTCTGACTTTTCTCAATATTGTGAGTTTATATCTCATAATTCTGACTTTTCTCAATATTGTGAGTTTATATCTCATAATTCTGACTTTTCTCAATATTGTGAGTTTATATCTCATAATTCTGACTTTTCTCAATATTGTGAGTTTATTTCTCATATTTCTGACTTTTCTCAATATTGCGAGTTTATTTCTCATAATTCTGACTTTTCTCAATATTGTGAGTTTATATCTCATAATTCTGACTTTTCTCAATATTGTGAGTTTATTTCTCATATTTCTGACTTTTCTCAATATTGCGAGTTTATTTCTCATAATTCTGACTTTTCTCAATATTGTGAGTTTATTTCTCATATTTCTGACTTTTCTCAATATTGCGAGTTTATATCTCATAATTCTGACTTTTCTCAATATTGTGAGTTTATATCTCATAATTCTGACTTTTCTCAATATTGTGAGTTTATTTCTCATATTTCTGACTTTTCTCAATATTGCGAGTTTATATCTCATAATTCTGACTTTTCTCAATATTGTGAGTTTATATCTCATAATTCTGACTTTTCTCAATATTGTGAGTTTATTTCTCATATTTCTGACTTTTCTCAATATTGCGAGTTTATTTCTCATCATTCTGACTTTTCTCAATATTGCGAGTTTATATCTCATAATTCTGACTTTTCTCAATATTGTGAGTTTATATCTCATAATTCTGACTTTTCTCAATATTGCGAGTTTATTTCTCATAATTCTGACTTTTCTCAATATTGCGAGTTTATATCTCATATTTCTGACTTTTCTCAATATTGCGAGTTTATATCTCATAATTCTGACTTTTCTCAATATTGCGAGTTTATTTCTCATAATTCTGACTTTTCTCAATATTGTGAGTTTATATCTCATATTTCTGACTTTTCTCAATATTGCGAGTTTATATCTCATAATTTTGACTTTTCTCAATATTGTGAGTTTATATCTCATAATTCTGACTTTTCTCAATATTGTGAGTTTATATCTCATAATTCTGACTTTTCTCAATATTGTGAGTTTATATCTCATAATTCTGACTTTTCTCAATATTGTGAGTTTATATCTCATAATTCTGACTTTTCTCAATATTGTGAGTTTATATCTCATAATTCTGACTTTTCTCAATATTGTGAGTTTATATCTCATAATTCTGACTTTTCTCAATATTGTGAGTTTATATCTCATAATTCTGACTTTTCTCAATATTGTGAGTTTATATCTCATAATTCTGACTTTTCTCAATATTGTGAGTTTATTTCTCATATTTCTGACTTTTCTCAATATTGCGAGTTTATATCTCATAATTCTGACTTTTCTCAATATTGTGAGTTTATATCTCATAATTCTGACTTTTCTCAATATTGTGAGTTTATTTCTCATCATTCTGACTTTTCTCAATATTGCGAGTTTATATCTCATAATTCTGACTTTTCTCAATATTGTGAGTTTATATCTCATAATTCTGACTTTTCTCAATATTGCGAGTTTATTTCTCATAATTCTGACTTTTCTCAATATTGTGAGTTTATTTCTCATCATTCTGACTTTTCTCAATATTGCGAGTTTATATCTCATAATTCTGACTTTTCTCAATATTGTGAGTTTATATCTCATAATTCTGACTTTTCTCAATATTGTGAGTTTATATCTCATAATTCTGACTTTTCTCAATATTGTGAGTTTATATCTCATAATTCTGACTTTTCTCAATATTGTGAGTTTATATCTCATAATTCTGACTTTTCTCAATATTGTGAGTTTATTTCTCATATTTCTGACTTTTCTCAATATTGCGAGTTTATATCTCATAATTCTGACTTTTCTCAATATTGTGAGTTTATTTCTCATCATTCTGACTTTTCTCAATATTGCGAGTTTATATCTCATAATTCTGACTTTTCTCAATATTGTGAGTTTATATCTCATAATTCTGACTTTTCTCAATATTGCGAGTTTATATCTCATAATTCTGACTTTTCTCAATATTGTGAGTTTATTTCTCATCATTCTGACTTTTCTCAATATTGCGAGTTTATATCTCATAATTCTGACTTTTCTCAATATTGCGAGTTTATTTCTCATAATTCTGACTTTTCTCAATATTGCGAGTTTATATCTCATATTTCTGACTTTTCTCAATATTGCGAGTTTATATCTCATAATTCTGACTTTTCTCAATATTGCGAGTTTATTTCTCATAATTCTGACTTTTCTCAATATTGTGAGTTTATATCTCATATTTCTGACTTTTCTCAATATTGCGAGTTTATATCTCATAATTTTGACTTTTCTCAATATTGTGAGTTTATATCTCATAATTCTGACTTTTCTCAATATTGTGAGTTTATATCTCATAATTCTGACTTTTCTCAATATTGTGAGTTTATATCTCATAATTCTGACTTTTCTCAATATTGTGAGTTTATATCTCATAATTCTGACTTTTCTCAATATTGTGAGTTTATATCTCATAATTCTGACTTTTCTCAATATTGTGAGTTTATATCTCATAATTCTGACTTTTCTCAATATTGTGAGTTTATATCTCATATTTCTGACTTTTCTCAATATTGCGAGTTTATATCTCATAATTCTGACTTTTCTCAATATTGTGAGTTTATATCTCATAATTCTGACTTTTCTCAATATTGCGAGTTTATTTCTCATAATTCTGACTTTTCTCAATATTGTGAGTTTATATCTCATAATTCTGACTTTTCTTAATATTGTGAGTTTATATCTCATAATTCTGACTTTTCTCAATATTGCGAGTTTATATCTCATAATTCTGACTTTTCTCAATATTGTGAGTTTATATCTCATAATTCTGACTTTTCTCAATATTGTGAGTTTATATCTCATAATTCTGACTTTTCTCAATATTGAGAGTTTATATCTCATAATTCTGACTTTTCTACTACTCAAGATGTGATAACATTAGCAAAATTTCGTAAGCAAATTTCAAAATCTGGACAGGAAAATCTCAACCGTGTTGATTCCTATGGATTTTGCCCATGGAAATTGGCCGAATGGTAAGTGCGACCACACCTTTAGTTTTAGGCTTCATTCAAATCTGAAAAGGTGCATCACATTAGCAAAATTTTTGCGATATATTACATTTAAAAAAAAAAAAAAAAGTTTAGCAATGTATGAAGCAAAGCTTGCATAGAAGTGTATACAAATTTCTGTGGATTTCTTTTGAAACAATTGGATTTCTCCCAGGAAAATTCGATGAGTTTAAAAAAAAAAAAAAGGAAAACCGATGAGTATATAAGCAAAGGTGAAGCTTGCTTCTGCAAACGATAATAATCCCCTTCAAGAAACATTGGCACTGCATTCAACAGACATTCACCTTGTTTTGAAGAGGTAATTCAGTCATCTGTCCGATAATAAACTTCAGCTGTCTGGTCATGGATGGACATCTACTGCCTTTATTAGGTTGTCTTATTGAACGCACAATATTAACTCTCTTCATTATGCATCTTCATTACCATTTTTCCATCAAGGTAATGCCGTAGAGATGGAAAAATGGACTAATGCTTAGTGACAGTGAGAGAAATAATGACTGAAGGTAATTTGGTAATTTTGAGTCCGAAATCTGCTCTCACGTGCATCGAAATACCACGCGCATTCAGAGGCAATTACGCATTCCCACATTTCACTACATTACTGTTTGTGAAGTTGCACTCCAAACACATTTAGTTGTAGCCAGTTATCCATCATGTCTGATTGTGTCATTTCGCAGTAATTGAACCCCCTGGGACACGCACAAGACATATTCTCTGGTTTTCTCTGCATTGCTTTGTGAAATCTCATTAGAACTTTCTCTTTGATAAATCAACACCGGCGTTCATTGACAAAATGGAAATGCGTGAAAGGTTGGTGTAAAATTCACAACAGTTCCTGTGGTCTGGATGACCGTCTCTGACATCCGAAATTCACACACATCATGAGTCTGGCTGTATTTCTGAGAAACACTGTGTTGTGTTGTAGTATGTAGTATGTGACACAGTGTAAAACTCCGAGGGTGACGCCATATTTAATGAGCTTGAGCGTTTGGTTCTTTATTCCCACAGCAGGGGACAAGAGGAGGGGAGTCTGTCTTTGTCACATTAGGGAAAATAGTTGTTAACTAGGCGCAGATCTCACAACTAATTAGGGGTGTGACTAAGTCAACCATCATTATTATTGTTCATACTTTGGTGATTTGAAAAAACTAATTAACCTTAAAGGGATAGATCACCCAAATGTGAAAATTCTGTCATCATTTACTCTCCCACATGTCGTTCCACACCCGTTAGACTTCCATTCATCTTCAGAACACAAATGAAGATATTTTTTAACAATATCTGAGCATTTTCCGTCCCTCCATTGACGACAACACAACTGCCACTTTGATGCTTCGAAAAGTTCATTAAGAGATCGTAAAACTAATCCGTATGAATTGAACAGTTTAGTCAAAATTTACTGAAGAGACTCGATCACTTTATATGATGAACAGATTGAATTTAGGCTTTTATTTACATATAAACATTCAATCAGTTGTGGTAAACAGAAGCTCAAGCATGTTTAATTAACGTGTGAGAACCAATGAGGTTCATTCTGGTGTTACGCATCACGTTTGAGCTTCAACAAGAACCAATGAGGTTCATTCTGGTGTTACGCATCACGTTTGAGCTTCAACAAGAACCAATGAGGTTCATTCTGGTGTTACGCATCATGTTTGAGCTTCAACAAGAACCAATGAGGTTCATTCTGGTGTTACGCATCATGTTTGAGCTTCAACAAGAACCAATGAGGTTCATTCTGGTGTTACGCATCACGTTTGAGCTTCAGCAAGAACCAATGAGGTTCATTCTGGTGTTACGCATCACGTTTGAGCTTCAGCAAGAACCAATGAGGTTCATTCTGGTGTTACGCATCATGTTTGAGCTTCAGCAAGAACCAATGAGGTTCATTCTGGTGTTACGCATCATGTTTGAGCTTCAGCAAGAACCAATGAGGTTCATTCTGGTGTTACGCATCACGTTTGAGCTTCAGTAAGAACCAATGAGGTTCATTCTGGTGTTGCGCATCACGTTTGAGCTTCAGTAAGAACCAATGAGGTTCATTCTGGTGTTACGCATCACGTTTGAGCTTCAGCAAGAACCAATGAGTTTCATTCTGGTGTTACGCATCACGTTTGAGCTTCAGCAAGAACCAATGAGTTTCATTCTGGTGTTACGCATCATGTTTGAGCTTCAGCAAGAACCAATGAGGTTCATTCTGGTGTTACGCATCACGTTTGAGCTTCAGCAAGACCCAATGAGGTTCATTCTGGTGTTACGCATCATGTTTGAGCTTCAGTAAGAACCAATGAGGTTCATTCTGGTGTTACGCATCATGTTTGAGCTTCTGTTTATGTTTGCTGATCAATGTTTATATGCGAATAAAAGCCTAAATTAAATCAGTTCATCATATGAAGTGATCAAGACATGGTTTGGAAGGTTTTTGCATTACATAGTCTAGTCTTAATAAACTTTGGTGCGCATCTCACCCTAAAACAACACATCACAAAATGGGTTGATACACACAAGCCTTTATAGCTGTTGCCGGTACTTTTAGGAACGCCAAGGCAACCACCCTAACAACATGTTGGCTATTTTTGTACAAGCAAGAATATATATAAATCTATGCCACCAGTTTGCTTCCTGCACACTTTTTAGCAGCAGCGCTCATCACTACTGAGTCATAAGCGAATGAAAAGCAAAAGAAATGATATTTTACCTGAATTGAGAGCAAGGGTACTTTCTGCTTTGAATGTGATGCAATAAAAGCCAGAGTCCCGTGAAATAAAGATAATGTCTTGAATCGTCCTTGCTGGCTGCAAGATAAAACGACGACGTACGCCTGTAGTAAACGTGTGTAGTGCTTTGAAAGCTGATTTTTTTTTTTCATTGAATCACCAACATACAGTGAGAGTTTAATTCACTAATGAATGACTTTTACAAGCCAAATCTTTTTGTTTTTTTAAAACATACAAGATAACCTGATTAATAATGCAGTCGGATTTGCTGAACAAATGACTCCTTCGAGCCGGTTCCTTTTAGTTAATTAAAAAATAATAATAAATAAAATAAAAACAACAACATGACCCCAAAACCAATTATCTAACGCTTCTTCCAATGACTTGTTCAAAAAGACGAATTATCAGTTCCTTCACTGAACTGAAACAAGGCTGGATTATTCAGTCGTTTACATTTTTTGCAAGTATCTCCTCATTATGTCCTCTGTATTTTATAAGTGCAAAACAACCAAAATTAACATATAATAAATAAATTTAACAGTCATATCAGTTTTACGTCTGTAGGTGCCACTGTGTAGCTAAAGCCAAGCACGCTGCCTTGATTCAGAGTCAATCTCACACTTCCCTCCTGGGCTGAAAAAAAGACGGATCTCTGACAATAACGTGCTGTTTGCTCTGAAGCCTTGAAGAGAGAGGTTTAGCTTCCCGGCCGTTGAGTGACTGGCTGCTGACCTTTTGAGTTTGTGTTTTCACACAGAAACGCTGTGTGAAACTGTACATCTATTGATTTCCTTTGTAGATGTAGAAACAGGGGCACGATTAATATTAATCAGTGCCCTAAAAATGAAGCGTGTTTAAAATCGTGTCTGTGTTGACGTTCCATCCAAAATATTCATCCATTTTTTTCCCCCAGTAATTTATATATCCATTAATATTTCCAATTGGATGTACTATTAACGATATATTTAACAATACAGTGAGTAAAAAACCTAGAAACCATCTAGAATGGTGACCTTGCAATACCCTAAAGCAATGCGGAGGTGGGTTTCACCCTAAAGAAAGTACGAGATTAATTATTAACGTGGCAAAACGGGTCATGATGAGAACTAACAACAGAATTGAAGAAGATATTATTGAACACTCTGGGGACATTGGAACAATATTTACTTCAAAAAGATCTTGACATTTCAATGCATTCTTTAGTAATGAAGCGTATGCTCAAAACACATTGCATTTGAGAGGGAGTTATTGATCAATTTCATTGGGAAATATACAGTGAAATCAGCAGAAAACACAGCACTAATTGTCTCTGTCAGAATTAACTAGAGAAACTAAAGAGGTCCCACTTGTGATTTTTATTTCCCACGACATGAGCTTCATGTCAAAGCGCTTCTTCAGTCTATAGCCATGGTGACTCCCATTATGATGCAAATAAAGCTCATATATAGACTAAATGGCCTGAGTCTGGCCTGGATCAATTGTGCCTCTGGACTCATGACATTTATGGAAATTATGATCATAGATCAATACATCCCGCTTACTGCAACTCAATTGTAATTGATCTGTTGTTGGATACAGAGGGCAAGACAGACTTTCTCAGCCCGAGAAAATGAGCTTCTTTGTCTTTGCTGCGGTTTGGAAAGAACTGAAAAAAACACTTCAAACAGAGACAAAAGAAAAGGTTATTTTTGCCTAGAATTATTTCTGCTTCATGATAAAGAGATTATTTCATAATAGATCTGAATGAACCCGACTAGGCTGCTTTTATCTTGCTTTCCACTATTCTATGAGGCAGAGCGATCCTAAAACGAAGTTATTTTGCCTTTCCTTTGAGTGTAATGAGATTTGCACACATACTTTGATTATACTCAAAGTCCCTTTAAGGCAGATCGGTTCACTCTGCGGCCGCTTTGGTAATTTCCCTGTCACACATGGCATGCACACACAAGTACCGCGCTCTCAGCTAACAGGTACCGTTCTTAGAACGTTCTGGCAAGTTTCTCTGAAAGTTATGAGCATTGTGCATGAGTAACACCAGAATGAACCTCATTGGTTCTTGAGGAAGCTCAAACATGATGCGTAACACCAGAATGAACCTCATTGGTTCTTGCTGAAGCTCAAACATGATGCGTAACACCAGAATGAACCTCATTGGTTCTTCAGGAAGCTCAACGTGATGCGTAACACCAGAATTAACCTCATTGGTTCTTGAGGAAGCTCAAACGTGATGCGTAACACCAGAATGAACCTCATTGGTTCTTGCTGAAGCTCAAACGTGATGCGTAACACCAGAATGAACCTCATTGGTTCTTGAGGAAGCTCAACGTGATGCGTAACACCAGAATTAACCTCATTGGTTCTTGAGGAAGCTCAACGTGATGCGTAACACCAGAATTAACCTCATTGGTTCTTGAGGAAGCTCAAACGTGATGCGTAACGCCAGAATGAACCTCATTGGTTCTTGAGGAAGCTCAAACGTGATGCGTAACACCAGAATAAACCTCATTGGTTCTTGCTGAAGCTCAACGTGATGCGTAACACCAGAATGAACCTCATAGGTTCTTGAGGAAGCTCAAACATGATGCGTAACACCAGAATGAACCTCATTGGTTCTTGCTGAAGCTCAAACATGATGCGTAACACCAGAATGAACCTCATTGGTTCTTGAGGAAGCTCAACGTGATGCGTAACACCAGAATTAACCTCATTGGTTCTTGAGGAAGCTCAAGCGTGATGCGTAACACCAGAATGAACCTCATTGGTTCTTGCTGAAGCTCAAACGTGATGCGTAACACCAGAATGAACCTCATTGGTTCTTGAGGAAGCTCAACGTGATGCGTAACACCAGAATTAACCTCATTGGTTCTTGAAGAAGCTCAAACGTGATGCGTAACGCCAGAATGAACCTCATTGGTTCTTGAGGAAGCTCAAACGTGATGCGTAACACCAGAATAAACCTCATTGGTTCTTGCTGAAGCTCAACGTGATGCGTAACACCAGAATGAACCTCATAGGTTCTTGAGGAAGCTCAAACATGATGCGTAACACCAGAATGAACCTCATTGGTTCTTGCTGAAGCTCAAACGTGATGCGTAACACCAGAATGAACCTCATTGGTTCTTGCTGAAGCTCAAACGTGATGCGTAACACCAGAATGAACCTCATTGGTTCTTGCAGAAGCTCAAACATGATGCGTAACACCAGAATGAACCTCATTGGTGCTTGCAGAAGCTCAAACGTGATGCGTAACACCAGAATGAACCTCATTGGTTCTTGCTGAAGCTCAAACGTGATGCGTAACACCAGAATGAACCTCATTGGTTCTTGCAGAAGCTCAAACATGATGCGTAACACCAGAATGAAACTCATTGGTGCTTGCAGAAGCTCAAACATGATGCGTAACACCAGAATGAACCTCATTGGTTCTTGCAGAAGCTCAAACGCGATGCATAACACCAGAATGAACTTCATTGGTTCTTGAGGAAGCTCAAACATGATGCGTAACACCAGAATGAACCTCATTGGTTCTTGCTGAAGCTCAAACATGATGCGTAACACCAGACGTCAATCAAACATGTTTGAGCTTCTGATATATGAATTGATGAATGTGTATATGTGAATAAAAGTCTAAATTCAATCTGTTCATCATATAAAGTGATCATATCCCTTCAGAAAATTTGGACTAAACTGCTAAATTCATATGGATTAGTTTTACGTTTATGTTTTTCAGAGTTTACATGGCTTGGGACTCATGCACACACACTGAAAATTTAGCATCTCCAATTACCCATTTTTGGATTGTGGGAGAAACTGGAGCACCTTCAGTTGAGATGTGAACGGGAACCTCCACTCTTTGAGGCAACAGTGCTACCCACTGAGCCGCCCAATATTCTCATTACTATTATGCAAAATTGCATTATATTATTACTAAGGTCGCTAGGTTCACTAGGAATTTGTTGTAATGTTTTTTATGTTGATTTAAAAATATGCAATAAAGGAATCCAATGAGAATCCACATTAAAAAAAATGCCACAGTGCAAAACATTGGCTTCATTTTCTTTATATGATTTTTGTGCTACAGTATCAATTCCTCTCACAGCGTGCCCTCGTACCTAAACAAATTTGTTTTCCTCTGAATAATGAACCTCAAAACACTTGCAACATGCATCATAATCGGAAACTGTGGAACTAATCTAAATACATCAATTGAAAAGGAAACGCATGTTAGAAGCAGCTCCAACCAAACCAGGCCTTACTCTTTCCCTTCATCCTCTGCTTTCTTTTCAGACCTCTCTCTCATTCATTGAACCCTTTCTTTCTCTCTCTCCTTCTCATCTCTCTAGAGACTCTCATGCTCCTTTTCTTCCTTTCTCTATAGAAGTCAACCCAAATCTTCCATACCGTTGCTTTGAACGCTCAGCACGTTTGGGGTCATCTTAGCCAGGACTTCAAACACGGAGGCTAGAGTTCGTGCCATGCTAGGGGCTCCTAGATCAGGGATGTGATCCGACTGTTGAAACAAAAAGAAAGAACATGTCAGTCTCATAATCTCTGTCAATACAAATTCTCTTTTGATGTGTCTGAAAGCAGAGGAATTTGTGTGGGTGCAGCGAGAAGTTCTGATGGTTTAAGTAGCTTAGCATCATGAATATAAAGTCTTTAAAGTTCTTTGTAAGTCTGTCAGTTCTGTTGATATTTGCGATCACAAATTTATACATGGCATAGTACCATTACAATCATGCTAACACCTTGACAAATTGCGACAGCACTCAAATTATCTTTGGAAATCTAGTTCATTTTCTGGATTCTTTTACTTTAAAATACATGTTTCTAATATATAAAATATATATATAATATAATATATATATATAATAATTGTTATAAAAGATGATAGTCAGGGCCGACGTATCCTGTCAAGCAGGAAAATGCACTGAATTTGTGCTTTGTGTGAAGAAAATGCTAAGAAACCAGTTTAATGGTTAATATTAATAGCAATTATATGAATTAATAACGTTCAGAAAGCTATTAATTATTATTATAATATTATGTTAACATATTAATATATTACTATTATGATAATTTAATTATTATTATTATTATTATATAGAGACGTATTATTTTTCATTATTTTCATTTTTATTATTATAAAATGTATAAAGTATTAGTTATTAAATATTAATTTAATGTTCAGAATTTAGTTAATTTGTGTTAATATTAATTTGAGTAATGTGTTTGTTGATAACTGATACCAGTTACTTTGAAACAAGTCGATGAAATGGAGAGAATAAAGTTTTTTTTAATTTGCCTTTCTTTCAAAATATAATAATTAAAAATAAAATGATTAATTATAATGAAATTATCATTCATTTAAAATGTATAAAAGGCAGAATCCCAGCAGATATCACTCTGAACGATTGTACTTTTTTGTTTGCTTGTTTTTGTTCTCTTTGTCTGGTCACCCTTGACTTTGGGATCAGAGAGAAAATGACTAAAGACCCTTGAAGGCTTCAAGAAAGTGTGTCAGGGTTCATTTATACAGCCCTAAGCCACAGAGGCACAGGAAGTGAGCAGAGAAATATGACTGATATGAATTTATAAGACCTCAATCTCACAAAATGTGAAGAGTTGGATCAACTTAAAAAAACTACAATTGGTAGAATGTTTTCTCAACTTAATTTATTACTTTTCTCAACTTAATTTCACGAGGTAAATCCCACTTACATGATTTGAGTTCGTTCAATCTTATTATTTACATTAGTCTAACTTAATTTTACAGCATTCCAACTTAAACGTGTTAATTTTTAAATTGCCTGCAAGTAAAAACCTCAATTTCAAACACAATATTCCTTAAAACTAGTATTTTTTCTTTTTATCGCAAGACACAAATCGCTTTAGAAATAATTATTAACGTTCATTCAGTTTATACGCTGACAGTATATTTTCCTCATTTCAAAAATGTAACTTTGAGAAATCGTTTTCAAAACAAAGTTTCTAATGTAAGTAATGTGTGCTCACAGTGTTTTTGCCAAGTATTCCCATTCAAAATGCACTACAACTACCAAAATACTTCATTCATGTCATTTATTTTACGCTAAGTTGTGAAATTTTTTTAAAGTATGTAAAATTGGCCTATAGGTACAAAACTCCTGTAGAGGATTTGTGTGTATGTGTGTGTGTGTCTGAGTAATTGTAATTTGAAAGAATTTTTGCCAAAGCAATGATACAGTTTCGCCCACATAGACTGCCGTTGTGCTCACTGTGTGAAAAAGTCACCTAAGTATTGGAAAAAAAGAAAAAATAACTGTAATATTGTCGTGCAAGGGCAAAATGTTGTAACTATACATTTTTGTAATGTATGAAAGAACGTGTCTCTAGTTTGGTTGGGCACAGTGCTCAGATTCAGAGAAAACTGCATGAGAAAATTGACGTTAAATCATTAAAAATGCAATCAAAAAACATTTTCTGATATTCCATATTTTGTTTTACACTTTTAGATAGACAGACAGACAGACAGATAGATAGATAGATAGATAGATAGATAGATAGATAGATAGATAGATAGATAGATAGATAGATAGATAGATAGATAGATAGATAGATAGATAGAGGGTTAATTATGCCATTAGATAGATAGATAGATAGATAGATAGATAGATAGATAGATAGATAGATAGAGGGTTAATTATGCCATTAGATGGATGGATAGATAGATAGATAGATAGATAGATAGATAGATAGATAGATAGATAGATAGATAGATAGATAGATAGATAGATAGATAGATAGATAGATAGATAGATAGAGGGTTAATTATGCCATTAGATGGATGGATGGATAGATAGATAGATAGATAGATAGATAGATAGATAGATAGATAGATAGATAGATAGATAGATAGATAGATAGATAGATAGAGGGTTAATTATGTCTGACCTCTAATTTGTTTGTCAATGCAGTAGTTTTATTGTTCGTTTTCAAATTAGCATTTTTCCGTTAACAAAAACTGAAGGACTTAAGGAAAAGCTCACCAAAAATCAATGTTCTGAATCATTTACTTACTAAAAATCCTAGTTAAGTAGTTTTAGCAACCGACTGTTTGAAAACCCGGACAGCCTTTACAACCGTACAACCATCTGAACAGTTAAAAAAGCCATTAAATGAGAAATAAATCATTAGTATAATTCTGTGAGGTAAATGATGGTAAATGAATAAATTAAGCTACAGTGACAGTGTTAAGCGTCCAGCTGGCTCCAAAAAGCTGAAGAATGTATTAGCACAGCGCCGTCAGTGATCGCGGTGAGCACGTGTTGCGCGCTCCAACAGGGTTTTTCGTTGTGATAAATGAACAGTGCCATTGAGTCATATTAAACCAGCGAGTTTTCACGCCAGCCAGCTGTTCCCTCTGCTCGACAGTCCCGTTCCTCCCTCAATTTAAGTTCATCACAACCTCACCAAGCCAATTCCTGTTATTAGCGGTATTACCTCCACCCTGTTTGCTTTTGTTCGAAATGTACCTCATAATTGCCCAAATCGCTGTTAGACATTTGCTGCAATTAGGCGGGAAATTAGGACTGTCGTGCTCACTCCGGAATTGCAGTAGTTTTTCATCACAGGATTTGTTCCCTCTTTGCTAAGTGTTAGCATGTCATAATGAACTTTAATTAAGCGGCTCACCAAATGTAGAGGAAATTGCAGTGCGATCGAGACACCAGAGAGGTGGGGAAAGATTTGTGACAATCCGCTAATTTGATCCATTAGGCACAGGTGTGCGTCTGCGCTAATGCTAGCGTCTTAGCACCTGCCAATGTGTGAAGATGTTAGGTTTTAACTTTTTTCCCCCCAATAGGGCAAAAAAAAAAAAAAAGTCATGCCATGTTTTCATGTCACAGGGAGACCAATTTTTTTTTAAAGCATAAATGAATAGAACAGTGAAATTCTAGTTAGGAAATAATATCTGCATTAATTTAGAATATGCACAGATGTAGGATACTTTTATTTGTATATGCCAATGTGTCTAAAAGTGTCTCATCACCCTCAGGAATTACATGAATCACGTAAATGCATATTTTCGGGCCTTTTAACATTTCTACAGCAAAATGCCGTATTAAATATTTCTCTACTCACATCTTACGTCACTCTCTTCCAATGTTAAGCCATGTTTTTTTATGCATACGTGTAAAAAGTGAAGTATAATGTGCGCCTTTAAACTGATGCCTAACTAATTCTGCTTCTGTGAACGCTAAACCCCGCCTACTTTGATTTGATTGGCCATCTCAATCGTTTTGGAAGTGACGAACTGAGGCAGACCAGACCAGTCACCAGGGAATAAATAATCTGAGTGTCTATTTATACTAAGTGCAAATAGCGTCCTTTGTTGGCAAACATTATTTACATTAGCTCCGCCCACCAATATCTCATTGGGCCACTCAAGTTTTAAAAAAGACACGCAGAATTCAACGTCTTCAGTGGCAAGGAGACGTGGCTTTTAACATGATTGACGTGGGTTTGAATCCGCCTTTTGCCGAGCTCGAATTTATTCTCAATAAATAATATGAAAATAATGTTCTAAAAGTGGAAATAAACTGCGAACGAGTGTTTAATACTATTTAAAGTGTTTATTGGGTAGGATTAGGGGGGTGATTTATTCTCCCGATAAAGCAGCATCCATTTAATAATTTAATATTTAATAACTATTTATAAGAACTGATACTTTTACACGGTGTAAATAGAATCTATCACTATTTTCACCTTGTGTAAATAGCATATCGCTAAGAAAACGCTGCTATCGTCACTTAGTGTAAATAGAATCTATCGCTATTTTCACCTTGTGTAAATAGCATATCGCTAAGAAAACGCTGCTATCGTCACTTAGTGTAAATAGAATATATTGCTATTTTCACCTAGTGTAAATAGCATATCGCTAAGAAAACGCTGCTATCGTCACTTAGTGTAAATAGAATCTATCACTATTTTCACCTTGTGTAAATAGCATATCGCTAAGAAAACGCTGCTATCGTCACTTAGTGTAAATAGAATCTATCACTATTTTCACCTTGTGTAAATAGCATATCGCTAAGAAAACGCTGTTATCGTCACTTAGTGTAAATAGAATATATTGCTATTTTCACCTAGTGTAAATAACATATCGCTAAGAAAACGCTGCTATCGTCACTTAGTGTAAATAGAATCTATCACTATTTTCACCTAGTGTAAATAGCATATCGCTAAGAAAACGCTGCTATCGTCACTTAGTGTAAATAGAATATATTGCTATTTTCACCTAGTGTAAATAGCATATGGCTAAGAAAACGCTGCTATCGTCACTTAGTGTAAATAGAATCTATCACTATCTTCACCTAGTGTAAATAGCATATCGCTAAGAAAACGCTGCTATCGTCACTTAGTGTAAATAGAATCTATCACTATTTTCACCTTGTGTAAATAGCATATCGCTAAGAAAACGCTGCTATCGTCACTTAGTGTAAATAGAATCTATCGCTATTTTCACCTTGTGTAAATAGCATATCGCTAAGAAAACGCTGCTATCGTCACTTAGTGTAAATAGAATATATTGCTATTTTCACCTAGTGTAAATAGCATATCGCTAAGAAAACGCTGCTATCGTCACTTAGTGTAAATAGAATCTATCACTATTTTCACCTTGTGTAAATAGCATATCGCTAAGAAAACGCTGCTATCGTCACTTAGTGTAAATAGAATCTATCACTATTTTCACCTTGTGTAAATAGCATATCGCTAAGAAAACGCTGTTATCGTCACTTAGTGTAAATAGAATATATTGCTATTTTCACCTAGTGTAAATAACATATCGCTAAGAAAACGCTGCTATCGTCACTTAGTGTAAATAGAATCTATCACTATTTTCACCTAGTGTAAATAGCATATCGCTAAGAAAACGCTGCTATCGTCACTTAGTGTAAATAGAATATATTGCTATTTTCACCTAGTGTAAATAGCATATGGCTAAGAAAACGCTGCTATCGTCACTTAGTGTAAATAGAATCTATCACTATCTTCACCTAGTGTAAATAGCATATCGCTAAGAAAACGCTGCTATCGTCACTTAGTGTAAATAGAATCTATCACTATTTTCACCTTGTGTAAATAGCATATCGCTAAGAAAACGCTGCTATCGTCACTTAGTGTAAATAGAATATATTGCTATTTTCACCTAGTGTAAATAGCCGCTACCATAAATAATTCTGTCATTATATTTATTCACCGTCAAATCTTTATGTTGTTGTTTTTGTTTTCTAAAATATAACAGGTTGTTAAATAATTTTTGATTGGATTAATCTGTCAAACTGATTCACAGGCTAAGAACAGTAAATTTCTCTCTCTCAAAGTTTTCTTACAAGGTCTAATATTTCAGAGCCGCATCATGAAAACTTATTTTTCTTGTCCAAGATAGTGCTTTCAGCTGGTCATACGGGTGTCAGTGGACTTTTGTTTCTGATGAAGACAGAAGTGAACAAGGATGATATAATTGGCTATTAAAGTAATGAAGCTGGTGCGGTAATTGCTTTTACAGTCTGGGGTCAAGAAAGTAGGCCTACATATAACCCAAAATGCACCTCTGCACCCTACCAATCACTTTCTGACTTTAATCTGTCATGATGAACAGAGAGAGCTTTGTGGTGGCTGTCTGTAGATATGGTCGAAGGCTGTTTTCATTGCTTAAAGGCTGCTTTGTTCATGAGTTAGTGATTAAAGGAACAGTGCACTGTCATAGCTGCTCACACGAGTTCCCCTGAGAGCCTCAATGGACCTTTAAAAACAAAACACAGTCAGGCTCTCAATATATAATGAAAGAAAACCTCATAATAAACTAAATGTTTCTGGAGCAGCAAATCTACCAATCAGAATAATTTCTGAAGGATCATGTGACACTGAAGACTTGACGAAAATTCAGCTTTGTCATTGCAGAAAAAAATAGACACGTAAAAATGAAAATAAAATATAAATTGTATCAAAATATTTTTTATTACATAAGTGCAGATTTGAACAAAAGAATCTAACTTCAAAAAATCTTACTGACTCCAAACTTTTGAACAGTATTGAATGCACAATCAATGAGGTTATGAGTTTGAATAAAAATTACATTACAAATAATATTAAATTTACTTAATGCTTTTGCATGGTATTTAACAGATACATTACATGCAGAGTATTCGTTTTTATTGTGATCTTATTCCATTCAAATCCCTCATATCGCTTAAATTATTCAGATTCACTAATATTTTAGTGAATTTGAACACACACATATACATACATAAATATATATATATTTTAATATATTAATTTTTTATATATATATATATATTTTTTTAATATATTAATTTATATATATATTTTTTTTTTTATATATTAATTTAATATATATATATATATATATATATATATATATATATGTGTGTGTGTGTGTGTGTGTGTGTGTGTTCAAATCAGAAGTTGGGTCAAATATTAATTATCATTGAAAAACTTGAAAAACTACTATATGGCTGTCTTAACATGAACCTAAAATAGTTTGGAAATTAAAAATCAGACACTTAATTACTACAGGGAGCAATAATAATCAAAAGGTGAACATTTATAATAAGCAATTTAATCCATGTTTATAATTTACCTATTATTTATATATTAATAAATGTTAATTTTCAACCTGTTTTGGGTTAATTTCAAGCTAGCAATACAGTAAGTTTTAAACAATAGTTGAGTTAAATAAAAATACCCAGCAGGTTGGGTCAAACATTTTACCCAATCACTGGGTTTGTCTGTATTTACAGTCACGATGGGTTCAAGGCAAACAGATCTGGGAACCCTGTCTACTGTTTGGTTATGAGGTGGAAACTGATTTAGGATTGTTAAAAGATCGCTCGGTACCCACTGAAGCCCAGATTAGGCAATGAACACAGATGATACAGCCCTGTCTGTTTGCACAAGCCTGTCATAACCTGACGCATCCAACCCTACCGTACCTACCGTAATGAGCATGTTCCGCAAAAACAACATGTCTCCTGCTCAGGTAGAGCGCACGGGACCTGCAGGGGTCGAGATGGATTAAACGGAAGACACTGGGCAGATGCGGAGGAGAGGCTGATGAGGCTGAGAGCCAAGACAATATCTGCAAAGATGTTCGGAGAAAAGGCTTCCGTAACCTCTGAAAATGCAATCAGGATTGTTTGTTTGTTTGCGCTCAAACGTTCTGACACCCGCTAGATGCAAATACACCCACACTGAGTGCAAAGCTAGTCATGTGCATGCATACTAATGCAAAGAACGTGGAGCGCAACCATGCATGAAGAATTTACATGATAAACAAGCATACATCTTGTACTCGAGTACCTCGTAATTGACCAGGGAAGTTTAAAAACAGGCCTTGTATTTCATTTCTCATCCGTCTAAAGGATCTTCTCTTGGTGGTTAGATAAGGAGAGCAGAAGTGCATTGTGGGAGGGACACGTCTAGTGAACATATCTTTGTCCTGAGATAAAATATAGGAAGCTGGTTTTTCTATAAACAGACACGTAGTGTATTAAACTGATCTGTTCCCTTTTCTTCTCCAGGTTCACCGAGAATAAACCACCCAAAACAGGAAGTATGGTGAACGGCAGTGCTCCCTAACACTTGCTGTGCTGAAATGGCATACTAGCATTGATGTTTTTGCACAGTATAGTATGCGTTGAATGCAGAATGTGTATCCTGTCAATAAAGTCGAGAATAAAACAAAGCTTACTGTAGTACGTTTTACAAGAAAATACTGTACTTTAAAATTTCACTTTTAATTCTGTGTTATTTGCTGTTTCTTTCTGATTAGTTGCGAAATTTACAAAGTGAAAATTGCTTCAAAGCAAATTCTACAAATTAAAAGAGAGTTCCATTTTAGTTTTTCTACTTTGTGAAATTGAAATTTCAAGTAGTTTTTTTCAGTGTAGTATGCACTGTTACTTTGCAATATGAAGCATTTGTTAATCTGACTGAATCATTTATTGAAATAATTCAGTGAAGTTACTTTTTTGTAACAATAAATGAAAGAATATTACATACTCTGTTTGGATTACAACAATTGTATAAAATAAGTACAATTTTGCTCTTGGTCACTGTTACTTTTGATTAAAAAAAACACTTTTGATGTCCTATTTCACAAGATGTAATAGAAGTCTCTGGAGTCTCCAGAATCACAGATCATTTATTAAACCATGTTGTAAGTGCCCATTTTTGAGTGGAAGGAAAAACATGCCGTTTTCGTGCATGTCTCTTTAAATGCAAATGAGCTGCTGCTCCAAACCCCCTTCCAGAAAGGGGCGGAGCCTGTACAACTCCTGGCTCAGATACTCAATCATTTCCATCTCAACTGATTTCTCTTAAACATTTTAGTGCGCTTAAACCGTCAAATACACACATGGTTACGTCAAAAACACGGTCGGTTATGTCTGTGAACGTAAACAGCAGGGAAAGAAAGCGCATGTGTATATTAGATGTGTGTATTAAAGTGACAGCAGCGTAATATACAGTCCTGTACATGCTGTTAATATGAACCAAACAACGAAAGAAGAACAGAAACTCTCACTGCTCTTGACTGAATTACTTTAGTAGATTTAATAAGAATACATTTCTTACTTGAACGCTCTGGTGAGGAGATAAACATGACGGACTGTGTACAGCTCACTGGGGGAGGAGCTAAGACAATAGGGCGGAGTCGGTCAGCAGTCGTGGGCGGGGCTTCTTATATAAGAGTAGGAGGAAATCTGGATCCGCTTGTTTGAAGACACTGTTTTTTTAATTTTTTACCATTATAGGCTGGTTTTTTTAAACACATCGCTGTTCAAACATTTTATAAAAGTGAATTTTGCATAACAGGTCCCCTTTAAAACATGAGCAACCAAACATCTAATTTATTTGGTTACACAAAATTGGATTAAAATAACCATTTTTACAGTAACTATACGCCACCTTTCCGTAAGCGTTATATAATAATCCCTCTTACTTCAGGCAAAACATGTATACAAAGAACTGAAGACTGGTTTGATATACAGCATAGAATAATCATTTGTTTGAACAAGCTATTTTTGCGTGCAGGCCTCTATCCCTCCTGAGCACATTATTTCACAATAAGGAAAAGATAAACATTTCCTTCAACCAAAACCGAGCCTCATTCTTTCTGTTGCCCTCTCCATGAACTCATCGAGCGAGCTATGAAATGACGTTCATAGCAGCTGCCGTAGCTCTTGCTACTTTCATACTTGCCAGTGCAATCGAAATAAGCCGTTTAATCAAGCCCAATCAATTAAAACACCATAGACCGAGGTCATAAGCGTGAAATGAATACTTTGCCGCCACACAAAATGAGAGTGGTAAAATGATATTACGCAGTGCCATGGAAACATATTAGTTTTCTTGTTGTTTTGATCTATTGCTGCTTAGTTTTTTCTTCTCTTTTATATTTTAATAAAAAATTACATAAGATAAGGGGAAGCTTACTTGGACAAATAATGCTTCATATTTACTTGAAAACAACTGTGTGAAAATGAATTTCTCCCTCACACAACTGGTCGTACCGACTTCAACAGCCGTGACGACACTTTGTGAAATTGGATCTCTGTCTCTTATATCACTTTAGTGGAATTTTACCCTCCACAGAACTTCCAGAAATGTGTTCAGGAACCCCATGTTTCGGTTTGCACTAATTCTTCAAATAGTTCAACTTAAGTCGATTATTTCCTTATGTGTTTTTATTTATCGACTTGTTGAATCTCTTTTGCTTCAGTTTCTGATGTGTGATTGGTTGATGTCCACATGAATGAATGTCCAAGATGTTCCATTTTTCTCTCATCTGAAGAACAAAAGTCTTCCAAAATTATATATATATATATATATATATTACATATTAGTTATAGACAAAAATATACTTGGGGAATATATTATATATATAAAACATATAATATATTCCCCAAGTGTATTTTTGTCTATAACTAATATATATACATATAAAAATAATATATTATATATATTAGTCATAGTCAAAAAGTACATTTAAAAGGACAGTTCACATAAAATGAACATAATTTTTCTCCTCACCCACATTTTAAAATATTTGTGGCCTCAGTTTTTGCCACATTATTATTATTTTGCCATATATTGAATCTAATAATGTTGTTTTGGACTCTATTGAAAACATCATACACATGTACTATTGTACTATTCCCTTAAACCGTTCATTCACCCAAAAATGTAAACTGTGTCATTAATTCCTCTCCCTCATGTGGTTCCAAACCTGTAAGACTTTCGTTCATCTTCAGAACACAAATGAAGATATTTTTGATGAAATCTGAGAGATTTTTATCCCTCCATTGACAGCTGCACAGCTGACTCTTTGACCCTTCAAAACATTTATAAAACTAATCCAAATAAATTGAGAGACCTCAGGCTTTTATTCACATATAAACATGTATCATCTCACAGTTGAGGTAAACAGAAGCTCAAACATGTTTGCTTGACGTGTGAGAACCAATGAGGTTCATTCTTGTGTCACGCGTCATGTTTGAGCTTCAGCAGGAGGTTTGTTCTCATGGATTGAGCTGGTGTTGTTGAGGTTTTATGTTTGCTGATCAATGTTTATATGTAAATAAAAGCTTCAATTGAATCTGTTCATCATATAAAGTGAGTGAGACTCTTCACAAAGTCTGAACGAAACCAATTGGTAAATATAGATCAGTTTTACAATCTCTTTAGGAACTTTTTGAAGTGAAAAGTTGCATAGCCTGTTGAAAAATACAACATATGCTGGTTAGGTTTGAAGCTGGTTTGAGCTGGTCCAGGTCAGGACCAGCTGCCATGCTCCAAAACATCCCTTACCCTCATTTTTTCATGTTTTCAACAGGGTATCTGTCAATAGAGTGGCAGAAATCTCTCAGATTTCATCAAAAAGGTCTTCATTTGTCTTTTGAAGATGAATGAAAGTCTTACAGGTTTGGAACGACATGAGTAAATGATGACAGAATTTTCATTTTTGGATGAACTATCCCTTTAAAGTCACCATGAAATCACAATTGTTTTTTTTTTAATGGAATACTGTAGTATTAACTGTAAATCCAGGCACATCCTTACTTTTTTGATGTACCCTTATAATCTTTAATCAAAATAACGTCACCTTCCTCTTGCAATGACATAGTGACGTAGTCAAGAACCGAGACCAAGATTTCCCAATGGACAATATAAAGTCCCATCCTACAATTTCTTCTTGTTCGAGAAGCCGTTTCACTCGGACATACATCACAATAGGGAAGAAAAGACTATCACAACTTTCATTTCATGTCGTCAGTTCCCTTGGAGACTGAACGACTTACTGTTTTTTGTTTTTTAACTGAAAGGCGAGACTTCCTTTCTACAGCCTACATTTTGAATGTTTCGAGTTTCTCCCATTCACTTTTTTCAACAAGAGATCCGTCTCCTGCTCTAACACCGTCTCAGATAAAGCCCACATTTGCCTTGTAATTATTTGATCTTGCTCTAATGACCACTGACACAAAAGAACTCAATTTTCCATTTTCTTGCCTTACCTGTCTCCCTGCCATTCTGGATAATTGCACACGGCCACCCTGGAGAGATGTTGACAGACTGGGCACCCCTGGGAGGATTCGCTTCTGTTCCCAGTGTTCCTCATTTGGAGAAAGCAGCTCTCACTGTGATTCGAAGGAGTCCCAGAGCCTCAGAACGGCTTCAGACCTTGGATTTTGGTTTCACAAGTTTTTTGGATTTTGATTTTCCCAAATAGTACCGGCATAGAGGAGATTTATTCAGAGCAAGATAAGCCGTAGACAGTTGGCGGACCCTCGTAATCTCTTCACAATTAGTCTTTCACACATGTAGGTGATTAGTTTGCTAATCAGTTATATTGTTATATAGATAAAAAAAAAAAGAAGAAAATCTGGAGTTGGAGTTTTACCTGTATTTTCGAACTTGGAAAATGAAAATGTCTGTAAAATTACTGGATCATGTTCGGGTAATAAGCTGCCATTACTTTTTTTTTTTGTCCGTATTTTACAGATTTATTTTTTCCAGGGTAGAAATACTGGTTGCACTTTATTTTACAGTATGTGCTCTTCCATGTAATTACCTAAGAAAGTACTGGATAACATAAGGTCACTACATGGGTTCAGGTCAGGAGTAGGGGTTACTGCCCAGTTATTGCAATTACTATGATAAATACATAGTATGAACACGGTGAACAGGACTGTAAAATAAAGTGCTACCAAAATGAAAAAATGTGCATGTTCCAGACTGGCCCATACATATTTCTAATATTTCATATATAAATATATGGTACAAAAAAAAAAAATTATATATATATATATATATACACATATATATTTAATATTTTTTATTTATTTTAAATTCATTTAAAATTGAATAAAAAATTTATAAAAAACATGTTTTTTATTTAAATTTAGCTATATATATATATATATATATATATATATATATATATATATATATATTTATTTATTTTTTTTTAAATATTTTTTATTTTAAATGAATTTAAAATCGAATAAAAAATTAAATAAAAAACATTTTTTTTTTAATTTAAATTTAGCTATATAGAGATTACGAATTTTTTCACATATTTTCTATCATTCATATAAATGTAGAAAATTTAATTCTATGACTTCCATTGAAAAATATGTATAAGCCAGTCTGTAACAAGCACATCTTTTCACTGCCCTTCTACTTAATCTACTTACTATTTCTACTTAATTTCAGCTTCTTCTTAATCACCTGGCAGGCATGAAAACATCATGGAACAAAGAAATGAATCTGTGCATATAAACGATACGACACAAATGAGAGGACTTGACTTGCTTGCAAAGTTAATTGGCAGTGAAAGGCTTGTTTGTGTTTGGACTTTTAGTTGATTTATGTTAGCGCGTCCCGCTGATTGTAGCCATCGTGTTAAGCAATAGCTTGATACCCTAGAGATTTTTATGCTCTCATGCTTAAACAATTCTGAGCATTTAAGGCATGCTGTTTTATAGTTATAATGGTTACCGGATAGCTCCATTAACTCCTCTGTGCTGGCTAAGCAGTATTTTTTGATGTTTGACACATCTGTCATACTCGCTTTGAATGTGTGCCTCATAAACCTTTTGTGCCGAGAGACCGTCTACACCCTTCCTAAACCAATGAATGTTCCAAAAACATTTTCCCCATTATATTTTATGGTGAGGAACGGGATTGCAAACCATAACTTTCTCCAAATGGTTGTGCTGCATTAAAACTGCATATAGGAAAAATCGTATAAAAGACAAGTCTGGATTTCGGCTGGCACATTCACCCCTCCAGATGGCACAGTTTGGCATCTCTCGTTATAATGATGGGATGGCCTCGGACTAAAGGAGCGGTGCCAGCTTACTATCCGGTGTATTGTTGTCATATTGGAGTTTATACTGCATTTCAAGAACTGCAAAGCGTTCATAACCAGAACTTTCAAATGTTTGGGGTTGGTAAAATGACGAAAAACAGACTTCATACCAACTTTGAACAGTGCTGCACGTCCTCTGGGGAAGTAGAGCGATTAAAGATACATGTTCTTCTAAACTAATTAAAGAACACGGATGCTATTTATAACTCATTCAAACTGTGGGAATAATAAAGCGTTCGCTTTGCTATCGTCATGTAGGGAGGGCTGGACGGGTGTAGAAGAAGGTTGGAGAGGTTAGTCTAATTGGGTCGGTGAAACACTTGCCAAAGGGACACACAATAGCCCATTGTCATTGGAATATGTAGCAGCAAAGGCAAATCAAGGCCTGGGGACTGTGAACTATTTCAAACAGGATATCAGGAAGTCTTCTTTAATTCAGATGCACTTTATGTGTAATTGAAACGCAGGGCTGGGTGGGTTACTTTTAAAATGCATTTCACTACAGATTACAAAATACATGCTTTACAAAGGCATTTGTAACGCATTTTGTTCCATTCCACCAGAATTATGAGATATAAACTCAGAATATTGAGAAAAGTCAGAATTATGAGATATAAACTCACAATATTGAGAAAAGTCATAATTATGAGATATAAACTCACAATATTGAGAAAAGTCATAATTATGAGATATAAACTCACAATATTGAGAAAAGTCAGAATTATGAGATATAAACTCACAATATTGAGAAAAGTCAGAATTATGAGATATAAACTCACAATATTGAGAAAAGCCAGAATTATGAGATATAAACTCACAATATTGAGAAAAGTCAGAATTATGAGATATAAACTCACAATATTGAGAAAAGTCAGAATTATGAGATATAAACTCACAATATTGAGAAAAGCCAGAATTATGAGATATAAACTCACAATATTGAGAAAAGTCAGAATTATGAGATATAAACTCACAATATTGAGAAAAGTCAGAATTATGAGATATAAACTCACAATATTGAGAAAAATCAGAATTATGAGATATAAACTCACAATATTGAGAAAAGTCAGAATTATGAGATATAAACTCACAATATTGAGAAAAGTCAGAATTATGAGATATAAACTCACAATATTGAGAAAAGCCAGAATTATGAGATATAAACTCACAATATTGAGAAAAGTCAGAATTATGAAATATAAACTCACAATATTTAGAAAAGTCAGAATTATGAGATATAAACTCGCAATATTGAGAAAAGTCAGAATTATGAGATATAAACTCACATACTAAATTCACAACTGTAAAAAAAAGTCTGTATTGCAAGTTTATATCTCCCAATTCTGACTTTATAACTTGCAATTGTGAGTTTAAATCTCGCAATTCTGAGAAAAAGAAGTCAGAATTGTGTGTGTGTGTGTTGGGGGGGGGGGGGGGGGGGCAAATAGTGAGAAAAAGTTGCAGTGACGAGTGAATTATAAAATGACTCACAAAACATGAAAACAGTCGTGGATCATCAGGTCATGACAGGACAGTTGGGCAATTTTTGTTATAAATTCAGTCATTTTGTCGTGTTCAGGACAGAACTAAATAAAAATAACAACATTTTTATGATGAATCACCAATCGCTGTTTAAATGACATTAAAACTCAAAGTAATCACTTTGGTAATCTAAAACACTTTTCAGATGGAACTGTAATCTGATTACCACCCATTTCAAATGTAACTGTAATGAAATACAGCAACTCAAATTCTGTATTTTAAATACGTAAGTACCTTGTATTTCGTTACTCCCCAACCCTGTTTAAACGCACAGGCCAGTCGTCAAACTTTTTACTCTGTCCAATGTATGGCTTTACTTTTAATAATCAATTTCTGCATAAGTAGTCTACATACACTCAAAAAACCCACTGGGTTAAAACAACCCAAGTTGGGTTGAAAATGGACAAACCCAGCAATTGGGTTGTTTTAAACCCATTTCATTGGGTTAAATGTTTTTGGTAGTTTTATTTAACCCAACTATGGTTTAAAAATCACTTGCTTGCTTAACATGAACCCAAAGTATGTTGAAAATGAACATTTATTAATATGTTTATAATGAACATTTACTAAATTGCTTATTAATAATTGTCACCTGTTGATTATTATTGTTGCCTCTAGTGTCTGATTTTTAATTCCCAATCTATTTTGAGTTCATTTCAAGCCAGCCATATTGGAATTTTTAACAAAAAGTCGAGTAAAATAAAACCGCCCAGCATGTTGGGCAAAAATTTAACCCAATCGCTGGGTAAAAACAACCCAATTGTTGGTTTTATCCATTTTCAACCCAACAATTTTTAGAGTGCCTTATCTATCCATCCATCTTTCAAGAGAGATCCCCTCCAAAAGCTCCAAGAGATATTTTTTTATCTGATTGTGTAAGTGTGGCATTATGAGTGAGGAGAAGTGAGGAGAAACTCTATTATCCCTAGGGAATGTGAGATTCCCTATCTTTACTACTTCTTCATTCTCTGTCAAGTCATTAATCAGCGAAAGTACATCTTCCTTTCCGCAGTAACGATTCTAAGAGCGTTTGTAGATTCACAAAGCAGGCCGTCAATCACGACAGTCAAAAGGTATTTTCTATCGGCCGCTTCCGGTTTCACTCTGGACTTCTGCGCGCGCGAACTCGGGACAAACACATCAGGACATTTTCCACCCAGGACTGTGTAATCATCTTCAAAGTGAGGACTGGAATGTGTTACTATATTGGCTTATATAAACTTAATATCGGCTTACTGGGACTGTACTAGTACATTAAAGAGAAGGAGATCACCTGTACAACCGCTGACCGATGACACCTGTTGACTCCTCGGCGATGGTTTTAAGAGAAACTGAGCTGTAAACAAACTACGAGGATATTTAAACCTTTGGTGAACGAGTTAAGATGAAAGTGACGGTAGATTTCGGGGAAACGAGGATTGTCGTCCCGTGTAAAGACGGTTGGATGGTGCGGGATTTGATCGATCAAGCCACTCAAAGATACAAGAAGATTGTTGAACAGGTAACGTGTTGCTTTTAAGTTTGAAATCGATGGCACAACCCGATAAGAGTTCATTTATGAGATGTGGATTGCTTAAATATCCTTTCTTTGAGATATTTAATCGAACTTGTATTAAAAACTTCACCTGTTTACCGGGTGGCGGATCCTACTATGACGAAGGCCTGCCTCATGAATATTCATACGCTGCTTGACAACTTTTACTACGACGAAAGCGAAGCTCATGAATATTAATTAACCCTTTCGCGATGACGTCACTCGCTTTGTTAACGTTAAATGCGCGCCTTCGCCATAGTACGATGGGTCACCGGGCGTGCCCTCAAGTACAGATCACGTGACCTTGAGCTGTCAACACTGCAGTTTTTCAGATTTCTGGTTATTGTTGTGAATATTCATTATCTTTAGACATTCCTGCAATCTGATACTGTGGTAAAATATTTGTCCTCGCCCTCAAATGTGTAAACATGATCTTTAAGTCTGCATAGTATATGTCTGGGAAATTGACTTAGATCGTTAGTGTCTGATACCAATGACTTTTCACTTCACTTTTGTCAGGATCTATATATACACACACACACACACACATATATATATATATATATATATATATACACACCCATATATAAATATAAACATTATATATACACATACATATACACACACACACACATGTATATATACATATATATAAATATAAACATTATATATATATATATATATATATATACATGCATATACACACACACACATATATAAATATAAACATTATATATATGTATATATATATATATGTATGTATGTATATATATGTATATATATGTGTATGTATGTGTATATATATATATATATATATATATATATATATATATATATATACATAATGTATGTATGATGTATGTATGATGTATATGTGTGTGTATGTATACAGTGACCTTATGTTATCCAGTACTTTCTTAGGTAAGTACACTGTAAGTACATGGAATAGCACATACTGTAAAATAAAGTGCTACCAGTATTTCTACACTGGAAAAATAAATGCGTAAAATATGGACAAAAAAAAAAGTTACGGCAGCTTATTACCCGAACATGATCCAGTAATTTTACAGACATTTTCTTTTTCCAAGTTCGAAAATACAGGTAAAATATATATATATATATATATATATATATATATATATATATATATATATATATATGTGTATGTATATATATGTGTATATATATATATATATATGTATGTGTGTATATATATATATATATATATATATATATATATATATATATATATATATAATTTATTGTTAATTTAAACAGAAATAAATAAGACCCAACTGTATCCCACAATAGAGATGATCTGTGATATCATATATTAGTCTTCACTGAGCTCCATCCCTCTGTAATAGTGTAATGCTTGGTCACCGTTAACTATGCTAGTCCTTTTGTCCATCTTCTCTAAATGCCAGTTGGAATAAAGCAGGACTTATGTGATGAATATAGCCATGCCATTAATCGGTCCCTATCTCCAAATGCAGGTGGCAGGCTGTGTTTGATTAGTTTGGCCTGAGCTCTCGGGTTGAGATGGCTGGCTTTATGGGAGGTTTTAGTATGCCTGACTGATGGACGTTATCGGCTGAGATTGGCTCAGTTGGATGGGATGGGCCGGTGCCAGGCGTGCTGGGGTAGACGTGGGCGCTTTATCTCTTCTGTCAACCCACCTCTCGGGTCTCCCGCGTCACTGAAGTATTGAGCCCTTCATCTGTGATAGCGGCGCATCCGTGATGCACTTCTCCTTGCTTAAACCTTGTGCATATTCACATACAACAACTGGGCAGTTTGTCTTGATGTTAGTTGTGAATTTTGAGATGCAAATATGTCTGTGACGTTTGTATGGGTGGATGTTTAATTTACATTTACTTTTGATATGAGCTGTTATTAGGTTATTTTATTGCTGATTTACAATGATGATTTATTAATGGAAACCACGGTCCTGTTTTGGAAATGTGACTGATTATGATTATTCAAATAAGCTCTTAAGAGGAGCTATTATGCCCGAGATGTAAAATAAGTCTCTGTGAAGTTTCAGCTCAAAATATCCCATATATATATATATATATATATATATATATATATATATATATGCATTTCTATATATTTGAGTCAAACAAGTTCAAACTCTAAACGTGTCGCGCATCATTTTTGTGTATTAATGTTCGAGCTGACTTAATAAACACTACTGCCAGTAGTTTGGTTTTGTCCGAGATCACAACAGGTTTTGCAAGGGAACGATAATATCGTTGCGTGCGAACGCAAAGTTTTGCGTGGGAACGCAAAAGATTTCTTTAAAAAAAAAAAAAAATCCTCCCATCCTATTTTTTCCCCACCACCACGTCCCTTTAGGGGCTCCCTAATATATAAATAAATAAATATATATATATATATATATATATATATATATATATATATATTATATTAATATATGTATATGTATATATTTTACATTTTTCAAAATATTTAATAAATAATAATTCATTAATAAACACATATTAAATTGCTTGTTAATAAATGCTCACCTTTTGATTATTATAGTAATTTTGCATCTGATTTTTAGTTTCTACGTATTTTGGGTTCATTTTAAGCCAGTCATATAGTAATTTTTAATCAAGAGTTGAGTTAAATAAAACTACCCAGCATGTTGAGCAAACATTCAACCCAACCACTGGGTTAAAAACAACCCAATTGCTGAGTTTGTCCATTTTCAACCCAACTTTGGTTGATTTTAACCCAACATTTTACATTGCATTTTAAGAAAGTTAAGAAATTTCATGACAGTGCTTGAAAAACTGATCTGATAAAATGGATCAGACTCTTCACCATTTTTACAGAGACAAGCTATTTTAAGGGGTTTTTCACTTGTCTGTTCACAGTGTAAATGTGTTTTGTCATGCTACACTGCTGCCTATAGAAAAATCTGTCTTGTGACTACAGGAAATCTACATCATTCTGCATGCTGAGCTGCTGCTGTGCTTCTGAAAATATAGTTAGTAGTGCGTCTACTCCCCAGAACCGGTCCTATGAGAACACTGAATTAAAACTGTCCGTCCCGCTCAAGATCTTACTGAACGGGTGAGATTAACTGACACCAGAGGAAAACTGCTTTATTGTCCTGCCATAGCTGGGCTTTGCCGGGCCGCCGCTAACCTCTGAGGATGGCTGGAGAGCTGACTTGGCTGGCAGCACTGCTGAGATCACTACACGCGGCACACTTCCAAGAGCACAAAGCCATCGGCGTCAGGAGCCATCACTATAACAAATTGCCCTGGCTTTAAATGTCACAATGATGCAATATCAAGTCCTATAGGACCGTTCCTATACATATGCTGAGAACTTTCTTAAAGGGGTCATGCAATGAATTTTTTTTATTACTATTATTATTTCAATGTGTTCCTTGAGGTTCACTTCTAATGTTAACCATTGTTTATAATGAGGAAGATGTTTGTGAAACTTGAAGGATGTTTTAATGGTACAAACAAAGACCTCTTATATGTTAAAGCATTTGAGTTCTCATGTCATGACCCCTTTAATGCATGTTTCTGATATTATTGCAATGTTTCCAACGTTGTATGTTTTCCAAAGGGAAAAAAAAAAAGTTTTTGGGAGCAATCGCTCATCAGGAGTTCCCTTTTGGTTATATTGAAGTTTGCTAAGACTAAGGGTGCGTTCACACTCTTAGTTTGGTTGGTTTGGTTCGTTTGGTCCGGACCAAAAAACAAAAACAAAACATATAGTCCTGGTCCGCTTAGCGTTCACACTGGCATTTTTAACAGCGGACCTTAAGTTACCGAACCAAAGGCATCGGGATACGGTCACGACCTGATTGGTCGGCTTTTATGATGTTTATTTCGCTCGCTTACCGAACATTCAAAACAACGCTGTGTTCTGGATTAAACGCCATGATTTTATGCGTGTACATATGCTTTATTGTACCAGCTGAGAACTCACGAAGAGCTCATGAAATGTTCAAAACATTCAAAACAGCAGCAGGATTTCTCCACGTTTGCCCTCGACTCATTTTGGATACGCCGATTTTCCCGCGTCATCAAATCAGCTGACTTGTAGCGTCGCATTTTGTGACATCACGTCCTGTTTTTGGTTGCTTTACATGTCTTTGGTCCGTGTTGCGTTCATATATCAACCGAACCGCACCAGAGTTCGTTTGGAAGCGGACCGAGACCCATCTTTTTAGTGGTCTCGGTCCACATCAGGGTTCTGATGGCAGCGTTCACATATGAACCGCACTGACTGAGGAATCGCACCAGGGTTCGTTTTAATCAAACCGAACATGACAAGTGTGAACGCACCCTAAGTCTATTTTGTTTTTCAACCCTTCTGCGTCACTCGCTCCTCTATTCACTCACTTTTCACCATCAAATCATTTTTTTCCCTTGTTGAATATCCTGTTGGAATACATCATGGTCAACCGCTGCCAACATTACTTAGTCATCTTTTTCATAAGAGTGGTCTAATTTGATGCTGATCGTCCCTTGGCTAAAAGCTAGTTGGTCAAACTTAAACTTATCTAAACTTAAAGGATAAGTTTAAACAACTGGCCTTTAGATTGTGAAGGTAAAATGGGTTCCAGATGTTAAGACAGTTATTGGCCATAATTGATGAATGACTTTAAAGGGTTAGTTCAGTCATCAATTCCTCTCCCTCATGTTGTTCTACACCTCCTTCATCTTCAGAACACTTTATAATACCTTTATAACATTAAGGTTGATCCACGGTACTCACATGACCTGTTTTAAATATGTTTTAGTGTCTTTCTGGACATTGAAAGTGTTCATGTCTGTCAATAGAGACTCACTGAACCATCGGATTTCATCAAAAATATCTTCATTTGTGTTCTGAAGATGAACGAAGGTCTCACGGGTGTAGAAGCACATGAGGGAGAGGAATTAATGACAGAATTATCATTTTTGGGTGAACGAACCCTTTAAGGTCGAAGCAAATGTGAAATGCCAGTGTTATTGTGCATTCCATGACTGCGAAATGCAAGTCTTTTGAGTTGTTTTATCAAAATATGTAAATGTAATCACTTAGAAAAGTAATTGCACACCTCTCCTCCATAAGCCGCATGATTCGACGTATTGTAAAACTGTTCAGGATTAATTACGTGCTGACATTTTATACTTTGCGCAAGGGTTTTGTTCAGATTAACCCGGAGTTTACGCCATAGTAATTATAATGGACTTGCCTTTGCAAAAAACAAAACAACAATAACAACAAAAAAAACACTAATTAAAGATTGTAGCTGTGAGGAATTATTTACAATTAGTGCATATTGAAATGAGTTCTCATAGATGGAGAGGTTGATAACTGGGTGTGTTTGACATTTGAGATCAAACAACTTCTCAGAAATTCCTGCTGTTTAATGGACAGGTAATCCGATCTTGTATTTTTGGTTTACTCATAGTGGATTAGGGGATTTGAGGGAGAAAGAACAAAAATACGCAAAATAGTTGAGCTACATGATTCTGGATGAATCACGACTTAAAATAGAGATCACAATCTCCCACGATTCTGAATAGGCAACTAAATAAAATCCGTTTGAATGAATGATTCAATGACTCACTCACTTGTTTCATTACTGGATGAATCAGCGTTTTTTTGAATGAATCTCTTGAATGAACAATTCAATGACTCACTCACTTGTTTCATTACTGGATGAATCAGCGTTTTTTGAATGAATCTCTTGAATGAATCATTCAATGAATCACTCACTTGTTTCATTACTGAATGAATCTCTTGAATGAATGATTCAATGACTCACTCACTTGTTTCATTACTGGATGAATCAGCGTTTTTTGAATGAATGATTCAATGACTCACTTTCTCACTTGTTTCATTACTGGATGAATCAGCGTTTTTTTTTAATCAATCTCTTGAATGAATGATTCAATGACTCACTCACTTGTTTCATTACTGGATGAATCAGCGTTTTTTGACATATTTTTTGAATGAATGATTCAATGACTCACTCACTTGTTTCATTACTGGATGAATCAGCGTTTTAAACATATTTCTTGAATGAATGATTCAATGACTCACTTTTTCACTTGTTTCATTACTGGATGAATCAGCGTTTTTTGACATATTTTTTGAATGAATGATTCAATGACTCACTCACTTGTTTCATTACTGGATGAATCAGCGTTTTTTAACATTTTTTGAATGAATGATTCAATGACTCACTCACTTGTTTCATTACTGGATGAATCAGCGTTTTAAACATATTTATTGAATGAATGATTCAATGACTCCCTTTCTCACATGTTTCATTACTGGATGAATCAGCGTTTTTTGACATATTTTTTGAATGAATGATTCAATGACTCACTCACTTGTTTCATTACTGGATGAATCAGCGTTTTAAACATATTTCTTGAATGAATGATTCATTGACTCACTTTTTCACTTGTTTCATTACTGGATGAATCAGCGTTTTAAACATATTTCTTGAATGAATGATTCAATGACTCACTTTTTCACTTGTTTCATTACTGGATGAATCAGCGTTTTAAACATATTTCTTGAATGAATGATTCAATGACTCACTTTCTCACTTGTTTCATTACTGGATGAATCAGCGTTTTTTGACATATTTTTTGAATGAATGATTCAATGACTCACTCACTTGTTTCATTACTGGATGAATCAGCGTTTTAAACATATTTCTTGAATGAATGATTCAATGACTCACTTTTTCACTTGTTTCATTACTGGATGAATCAGCGTTTTAAACATATTTCTTGAATGAATGATTCAATGACTCACTTTTTCACTTGTTTCATTACTGGATGAATCAGCGTTTTAAACATATTTCTTGAATGAATGATTCAATGACTCACTTTCTCACTTGTTTCATTACTGGATGAATCAGCGTTTTTTGACATATTTTTTGAATGAATGATTCAATGACTCACTTTCTCACTTGTTTCATTACTGGATGAATCAGCGTTTTTTGACATATTTTTTGAATGAATGATTCAATGACTCACTCACTTGTTTCATTACTGGATGAATCAGCGTTTTTTAACATTTTTTTGAATGAATGATTCAATGACTCACTCACTTGTTTCATTACTGGATGAATCAGCGTTTTAAACATATTTATTGAATGAATGATTAAATGACTCCCTTTCTCACATGTTTCATTACTGGATGAATCAGCGTTTTTGAACATATTTCTAAAATGAATGACCCTACAATATAATCAATACAATCTTTATTTGAAGCGTCAAGTTATTTTCAATAGGTGATTCATTCTATTTTGATCCCTACCGTAGTGTTTATATCCGAATTGTAGTGTCTGTGTCAGTGTTCATATCCGAATGATTACCAATACATGATCAACTGATTGTAACAGAGAAATAATGATACTGTGCTTGAAAAGACAAACGGGTTCCTCCAGTGTTATGGGAGCTTGTGTGTGTGTGTGTAAAAAGCACCAGGTGTGTTGTGTTCATCCAAAGCAAATGTTGCTCAGATGGTTTCATAAAGCTGAAAACAGTCCCAGCGGACACATCTGCCTAAACGGCACGAACACTTTTCCACACCAGCAGGGTGGACGCAAACTGCTGCTTCCTGTTGAGACTGAAGCAGAGAAAGCACAAAAAAATATCAGTGTGTGTTAATCTGGGTTGAATTGAGAGTCACTGATTCATTCTGGATTGGAAGAATTGCCTTTTTTCAGTGGTCAGATGGTATCAGTTTCCATTTTAACATGTTTCTTGAACGATTGGAGCTGCGTCCTTGAACAATGTTTGGAGTGTTTCTGAATCTTGATTGAGCTCTGGTTCTCTCCAAACATCCACCTCTCCGGGAGTTTCCCATATATTGATAGCGGCTCCCTGACACTCACAAATTATATACAAAATAGTGGAAATATTGAGCGAGTGAGAGAGGTGTCTTGCTTCCACCAGATGTGTTATTGCTCAGCCAAGATACATTACTGTTTACACCTGGTATAATCACATGTTTATTTATAATTATTACATTTTATATATATATACAGTACTGTGCAAAAGTTTTAGGCAGGTGTGAAAAAATGCTGTAAAGTAAGAATGCTTTCAAAAATAAACTTGGTAATAGATTATATTTATCAATTAACAAAATGCAAAGTGAGTGAACAGAAGAAAAATCTAAATCAAATCCATATTTGGTGTGACCACCCTTTACCTTCAAAACAGCATCAATTCTTCAAGGTACACTTGCACAAAGTCAGGGATTTTGTAGGCATATAGTTAGGTGTATGATTAAACAATTATACCAAACAGGTGCTAATGATCATCAATTCAATATGTAGGTTGAAACACAATCATTAACTGAAACAGAAACAGCTGTGTAGGAGGAATAAAACTGGGTGAGGAACAGCCAAACTCAGCTAACAAGGTGAGGTTGCTGAAGACAGTTTACTGTCAAAAGTCATACACCATGGCAAGACTGAGCACAGCAACAAGACACAAGGTAGTTATACTGCATCAGCAAGGTCTCTCCCAGGCAGAAATTTCAAGGCAGACAGGGGTTTCCAGATGTGCTGTCCAAGCTCTTTTGAAGAAGCACAAAGAAACAGGCAACGTTGAGGACCGTAGACGCAGTGGTCGGCCAAGGAAACTTACTGCAGCAGATGAAAGACACATCATGCTTACTTCCCTTCGCAATCGGAAGATGTCGAGCAGTGCCATTAGCTCACAATTGGCAGAAAACAGTGGGACCCTGGTACACCCATCTACTGTCCGGAGAAGTCTGGTCAGAAGTGGCCTTCATGGAAGACTTGCGGCCAAAAAGCCATACCTCCGACGTGGAAACAAGGCCAAGCGACTCAACTATGCACGAAAACACAGGAACTGGGGTGCAGAAAAATGGCAGCAGGTGCTCTGGACTGATGAGTCAAAATTTGAAATATTTGGCTGTAGCAGAAGGCAGTTTGTTCGCCGAAGGGCTGGAGAGCGGTACACAAATGAGTGTCTGCAGGCAACAGTGAAGCATGGTGGAGGTTCCTTGCAAGTTTGGGGCTGCATTTCTGCAAATGGAGTTGGGGATTTGGTCAGAATTAATGGTATCCTCAATGCTGAGAAGTACAGGCAGATACTTATCCATCATGCAATACCATCAGGGAGGCATCTGATTGGCCCCAAATTTATTCTGCAGCATGACAACGACCCCAAACATACAGCGAAAGTCATTAAGAACTATCTTCAGTGTAAAGAAGAACAAGGAGTCCTGGAAGTGATGGTATGGCCCCCACAGAGCCCTGATCTCAACATCATCGAGTCTGTCTGGGATTACATGAAGAGAGAGAAGCAACTGAGGCTGCCTAAATCCACAGAGGAACTGTGGTTAGTTCTCCAAGATGTTTGGGCCAACCTACCTGCCGAGTTCCTTCAAAAACTGTGTGCAAGTGTACCTAGAAGAATTGATGCTGTTTTGAAGGCAAAGGGTGGTCACACCAAATATTGATTTGATGTAGATTTTTCTTCTGTTCACTCACTTTGCATTTTGTTAATTGATAAATATAAACTATTAACATGTCTATTTTTGAAAGCATTCTTACTTTACAGCATTTTTTTCACACCTGCCTAAAACTTTTGCACAGTACTGTATATATATATATATATATTATATTAAATGAGAGTGTGGGGTGTGATTGGTGTTTTGAGTTTCTGCTGGGTATGATGTTAGGGTAGTTGTGGCCTAATGGTGAGGGAGTCGGGCTTTTAACCTGAAGGTTGCTGGTTCGATTCCCACGCGGGCAGGAATTGAAAGTGGGGATTGTGAATGAACAGCACTCTCTCCACCTTTGATACCATGACTAAAGTGCCCTTGAGCAAGACACCTAACCCCTAATTGCCTCACTTGTAAGTCGCTTTGGATAAAAGCGTCTGCTAAATGATTAAATGTAATGATGTCTGGAAACTTATACTTCAATTGAAGCAAGAACAACTGACCAATGAGTCACATAATCACTGTTTACTCGTTTGATTAGACGCCTATAAATACACCGTCTTCCAAATGGAACTGATATATCACAGGACAGTGCTTCCCAAACTGTGGGCCGTGGTGGTATTGCAGGGGGGGCCGTAGCTAGTCCAAATCAATATATTAAAATAATAAAAATATTCCAATTGTTTTTAAATTTGATTTTTTTTTAAAGTATGTAAGGTTAGTGTTATAGGATTTAAATATATTTATAAAGAATGTTTACATCATAATTGTTAATAAATGTATTTGCAGGTAAATGTCGGTGTATATATTTTTTAACGGCGGGGTCGTGGAGCTTTTGCAGTGTTTTTGGGGGGCCTTACCTCTCTTAAGTTTGGGAAGCTCTGTCTTAGGATTTACATTTTATCATGTAACCTCAACGTAAACACTATGAGTACAGCAATATACCATACTTGTTCTCAAACCGAGCCACATGCTCCACCTGATGATGATAACTCTACAAAAACCCACGTTAACAGAAACTTTTCTAAACATCATCTATTCTGTGACACATTTTGAAGCTCACAGTGATAAAACATTTCAGATTTAGCATGATTGTATGACGATTTTAGGATTTATTGTCATGTCTGTCAACAGTTTCTTTGAGGTTTCAGCTGAAAAAAAGGCGTTGACCTGCATCTGTTATGTCATCGTGCGTTACTAGCCAAACACGTTTTTTTTTAGATCATTGTAGTGTTCTTGTTTTTTTTCCTCCCCCCCCAACCCAAGTAGGAAAGTCATTCGGCAAGTTTGTTTGGTAATGAGCTGGTGGTATTTAAACTATGACAAACTAACCCATCTGACTTATCTTCTGGTTACATGTGTACACATGACTGCATGCATTGCCACTGTATGCAACTGAAGCGTGAGCTGGAAAGGGGGCGGGGAGCAGCAGCTCATTTGCATTTAAAGGGACACACACATAAACGGCATGTTTTTGCTCACACCCAAATAGGGGCAAATTTGACAAGCTTTAGTAAATGATCTGTGGGGGATTTTTCATTCACATTCTGGGGACACCAGGGACTTGTGAAAGGGGCATTATAGGTCAACTTCAAGGTCATGCTAAATAAAAGAAACAAGCCTGATAGTTGTCAATATGTTCGAAACATCGCACTCGTAGTTGATCTGATTCTGTGTGCTCTGTGGATCGTATATGTCGTCTTCGCTGTTTAATGTGCTGTAGAATTAAACCTTTGAGCAACAGGAAACTCACACCTTTTATTGTCATCACTTCCTTAGTTTCCATACATTCATCCACATGGACATTAAAGCAGCTATTTTTTCCTAAAGGGCTTTCTGATGAAACAAACGTGGGTCTTTCCTGCTGGCCACTCGCTAATTTGCATGCGTTTTCTTTTGGGTAATGATGTTCTCAAATAAAGTGAGATCTCAAACATCAAGCAACAGGTGTGTTGCAGTGATTTTTACCACGCAAAAGTGGCGGCAACAACATCTTGATAAATAAATTGATTGGTAAATATAATCAATAACTAGGGGGTGTGACGAGATCTCGTACCACTAAAACGTGACGAGATTTCTCGTCGAGGTGAAAAGTTGTCTCGTCGTGCTATCAGTGTGAGAGTGAAATTATTATTGAAGACGCCCCCGCCACTTTCAAATCGTTTTTTGAGGAAACATTTTGGTTTTCCGGTAGAAATAATGAACGGAGAAAGAATAACATAATATGTTGAATCTGTAGAAAGAAGTCCAGTGAGATTTCTCATGTGAAATTATACAGGGCAGAAAACAATTGGTTGATTTTGTGGCAAACATTTAGCAGTGTTTGCATGTTGTTTTACTGCAGATAATTCATTCAAATAGAAGTAAAATGACATGCATTACAATTGATTTCAAAATGCACCAACATTTTTGCATTTTATGATTTTCAGTTGAATAAAGACTATTTTCCCTTCATACGTTTCATTATTGAGGATTTCTTAAAAATACTATAAAAATCTCGTCTCGTGAACCCAATCTCGTGCCTCGTCTCGTGGGATAGGGGTCTCGTCACACCCCTATCAGTAACAATTATTCTGTGGCTCATCCTATCAGATTTCAGAGTCAGAACTAGCCTAGTCATTTAATAATTTATAAACATGACGTCTTCATGTGTGTGTATCCTTTGATTACAGAAATGTGATTTCTAATGAACAAAACGACGTGCATGTTTTCCGTCCAAATTCTTCTGATAAGTTTCTTGTGTTGTTTTTGAACGGGGGACTTCACTGATGCACCTATTGTTTTCAACAGGATGGGGAATTCCTGGTACGGACGCACCATGTAGAGTACGAGGACGGGGGGATCCTGGATCCAGATGACATGCTAACAGACCTGGTGGAGGACAAAGACAAGGTAAGTCTACCGTGGTGCCCGTACGCAAACACTAGAGCTGGACTGAGAGGTTTTTGTCACTTTGAACTTTATGTCTACCCTGTTTGTCACGAGAATGTGCGGTAAACCCGTTTGAATGGAGTTAAGTTTGTCTGGAAGTGGCAAACCACTTAGCTTGTCTGTAGCGGTGGCCTCTGAATCACTGAAGGTGTTTCAGTTCACTGTAAACTCAGTTTTCACCTGATGTTTAGACCCGCTTCCAAGCGCAATCTTTATTGTTTAATGGTTGTTTTGAGCTGGTCCTGAGCTTAAGCTGAATGAAGCTCTGGAAGTGGTTGAAAGTGGACAAGCTCAAAAATTTCTCATCCACTCTGGTGGAAATTCACCTATAAGATTAAAATCAGGCCACTCAATAGTAAAATTATCAAACCAAATTTATTTCTGAAAATCGAAATTCATGGTAGTCTCTCTTACAACCAAAGCATTATTTCGTTTATTTATTTATTTATTTAGTCAAACCATACATATGAATTCTTTTTCTAACAAACACCCTCAAAATTGATTGGATAACCAAATAAGTAAATTATCATAAACTTCCTTTTACCATATAAGTACAAATTCCAATGCATCGACATTCCATAATAGTTATCCGCTTAACGTATGTAAACAATTATTAGTTAAAGGCACCTAAACCCCTAACTTCTTCCCACTTAACTGACCTTAAAGGCAGAAAAGTCATTATCCTTAAGTCATTGTTCGGAGAAACTATTTGCTAACCTTTGCGACGTATAAGGTAACCCATTTCCTTAGCCATACAACTAACAGATAACGCATCCCTTCGTGCGCACCGATCAGGATCTGACCCCTACATATGTGGGTAAAAATCTTCAGCAAACTTTCTTTAACCTTCAATTCATCTCCTCACATTCTTAAACCATCAACACTCTCTTTTTGAAAACATCATAAAGAACAATAAAACAAAAAGTCCGATATATGTTAGTGAAAATTTCATTTTTCTCATAATTTAAAGATTAATGAAACCCATATAAGATTAACAAAGATTAATCATGTGTATACAACAACATTGATTAGATAAGCAGAAAAGAATATTTCCCTTGCACCACTCGTGATCCGATCGACCGAAACGCGTGTAATTGACTTTATCGATCTCGAAGCTGCAATTAATTAAAACTAGTGTAATATATCTAAAGCCTGCCGAGTTTTGTTGAGCCGTCTGGACATTCATAAACTTACGGCAGCAGTGGGAAGTTGCAGAGCAAGTTTAACTGAGACTTGTTTAGCCTGCCTTCCCTGCTTTGAGCGGATCGGTGTACACGCCAACGCCATCATCACTATTTTAGTTTAGATCCAGTTTGGCAGCATTTACGTTTATTTTTCTCCAGTTTTTTTTTTTTTGTAAAACAAGCTGTGAAACAATACAAACGCTCAGCCCTAACTGAATGACAGCAGTTTGTTGAATAACTACATTAACATATAATTAATGTTTATTTTTCATTCATATTCATGTTGCATTTGTGTGATACATGTCCATTTTGCATAGCATAATCTTATAAATTGTTATAAACTCAAACGATAGCCATAATAATAAGTCTAGTTGCATAAATGGAACAAATCCTTGGTCAGCTGGAGCTGAATAATTACCAATAAAATATTCATATGATATTCAGAGCAGCCGAATAATGATGGAGTCACTTTCTTTCATTTCGAATTTAGATCATTTTATTAGGAATTAAATTGTTCTGGCAGAGAAGTTAGTGGTAGAATATTATTGGGAACATTGGAAAATGATATTCCTGACTTGTAAGTCGATTTGGATTAAAGTGCCTGCAAAATGAATAAATGTAAATGATATTTCGCCATGAGCAGCTTTCTAATTTATATATTTTATTTAGAAGCGCTGTGCTTTTGTTGTGTTTATAGGTATAAATTACAGATGTTGACATGAGGACACATGAAAATTGAGCGCAAGTGCATATTATAGGGCGGATTCACTTATTCATAATTTATAATTTTACATTAATGTTACTGATGCCATCGAGTTGCTAGGCTGTTGATTAGGTGTTCTCAGTATTATGTGTGTGTGTGTGTGTGTGTGTTTTAAGCATATTGCTTTGCAGTTGTTAGCAACCCAGAACATCCTGTGATGTAGTGGTCTAGATGTTCCATATAAACCAGTGGGGGTTGTTTACCCATTTTATTGACGACCAGGAGAAAGTAAGTTGGATCACACTTGCTATAAGTAATAAACCAACTCTCCTGATTAGGGGTTTGTGATATATATTGTTGTGACACAGTTCGTAAATATGGGAAGAAGGAGGCCTGGTCCTCTCTCGTCCTTCACTGTCGTCGCTCCTCTTTTATGCCTCCGGAGCTCCTCCGTGAGAGATACGAGACCGGTGTAGCGCACAGCTGAAGCTCGTTATCTCTCGCGACACCGGCCTCGCGCCGTTCCCTCACGGCTCTCGCCAGCCCTGCTCGTCACATACCCCCATCGCCCCTCGCAGGCCGCAGCACCTGGGGGTAAGGACAGACGAGACGAGAGAAAAGGAGACGGAAGCACAAGGAGCGACAAAGACGAGAGAGTGGAGAGAGGAAAAGGAAAAAAAGAAAATTTGTGGTCTGGTTCCCAGACACACTGCCGCTCGGTCCTCAGCCAGCCGACAGGCTCTTCCTCGCGGTGCCATGCGATGGTACTGGACGGCCCGATCCTCCTCCGCCCCCTGGTGGCCGGCGATGGCTCCTCCGGCTGAGGGCAGCCGGCAGCGAGTCCGCCGTTCCCTGCTCCTCCCTATAACGGCGGCAGGCAGCAGGCTCCGGCCCACGGCGAACGGCGGCGACTCCTCCGCTCCCTCCTGGATGGCAGCCATCCCACCTTGTCCCAGGAGCACGGCAGCGAGCTCTCCGTCCCACCGGTTACTCACTCGCTCCAGCACCACCGCCTCGGGCAGCCACTCGCGGTCTTCACGCTCCTGCGCTGCCCGACCTCCTCAGCACTGCGATCCCCCTCCGTAGAAAGGACTCTTCGACAGCATGTCCCTCTTTCCTCCCGGGTTTCGGCACCAATGTAACACAGTTTGTAAATATGGGAAGAAGGAGGCAGGAACCGGCGAACATTCAACAACTTTTAATTAAACGAATAAGCAAACAATCAAACGAAAGGAAAAGGGCGGCAGTTCCTCACGGCGCCTGCCGCCCACACCAACAAAATAAAACACAACATAAAGTCCAGGCCTGGTCCTCTCTCGTCCTTCACTGTCGTCGCTCCTCTTTTATGCCTCCGGAGCTCCTCCGTGAGAGATACGAGACCGGTGTAGCGCGCAGCTGAAGCTCATTATCTCTCGCGTCACCGGCCTCGCGCCGTTCCCTCACGGCTCTCGCCAGCCCTGCTCGTCACTATTGTCTACGATAATATCGTGATTGTTGTTTTTAACCATCTGACGTTATCGAGTATGTCCCTCACTTTACAAAAACACATTTAGAGAGAGCGTACACACACTACATGATTACGTGGTGCAGTCTAGTAGGTTAGACTAGTGCACAATTTCACTGCCAATCGTTTAGAATCGTCATTATGAGGCAAAAATATGTGTTTTATACTTTTAATATTGGCCTAGTTAATCAATGTTTTTTTTCTCCAAATATAACCATGATTACAAATGTGATATTGATTTTATACAACAGTTCAATAGATAAGAAGTTAATATTAATATATTTTGCCAAGCCACAGGACTGTTTTACATCTCTGACCCACACGCTGAATGAACGAATCGTTCAAATGACACTCACTCATTAAGACAGTCAAAGACCCCGTCCCAAATGGCGCCCTAAACACTCGCGTTCTTCCTATAAATCTGCACTTTCGTGATGTAACGCCATTTTGCCTGTCGGGAAGAAGTCTGTTGGGGAGCTCGCTTCAGTGCAGGCTCGGCAAAAGTGCGCATATCGACCGCAAAGGGGTGTTTGCGAGCACCCTTCTAAAACCTAAAATGCCAAATAGGACACCTGGTGGACTTGTCAAGTCAAGTCAAGTCAAGTCAACTTTACTTATATAGCGCTTTTTACAATGCAAATTGCGTCAAAGCAGCTTTACATTAATAATTGGCAAATAATTTTTGGCAGCTCCCAAAGAAAATGGTGTCATTGTCCAGCTTATTCTATATATTATTGATTCATTCCGTTGCAAATATCAGTAGTTATTAGTCTAGTTAATTTATGTATATCAGCACTGCAGAAAACAGTGACGTAATCGTCCGGCTCAGTTCACATACAACGGCACCAATGCAGGCATATCAAAAACACTGCTGAATATCAAGCAAGTGTCCCCAACTTAAGCAAGCCAAAGGCTAGGAACCAAAACTCCAACAAAATGGAGAAAAAAACCTTGGGAGAAAGAAGGCTTAGTCGGGGTCAGTTCTCCTCTGGCCAACAGTGAACACTTGTCCGATACTCAGGCAGAGTTACGGGTCATTGAACCGATTTGGAGTCGCAACAGTCAAAATATTTAATCTAGTTCCATCTAGTTTAAGATCTTTTTGATCACGCCGGTATGGGACGGTTTGCTGGGATGTGTGCCACTGGCTGATGAGTCGGTAAGGTCTTAAAGGATGAGATAGTTAACACAGTCTCCGCCGACACCACAGGGCCACATTGCTGCCGCACACAGGCACAGGTTCCCCGTCCGACCCGGACACGGCCCGGATCCAGCCAATCACGTTAATTGGTAAGCCTCGGGATAAGCAGAGAAACAAAAATTAGCGTAGCCACTTAACACTCTTGGTTACGCGGCAGCCAGACTGAAAATGCATATGAAGTGTGACATTTCAGCCGTCTGAATGAATCGTTTGAAACTCAATGACTCAATGTCACTTGCAGCCACCACTGGTGATTTTAATGTTACATTGAAAGTATCTTTCAACGTTTTATGTTTAAAACATCAAAAGTTCAAAACATTATTTATGCATTTGTAACTGCGTGTTAAATGCATTCATGTCCCCTCTGAGCTGCATTAAACAGTCTGTGTAAATAGATCTAAATGTCTCTTCAGATGCAGCTTCTGCGTTTCCTCTGCATTGCAGAGATGAATTTTGTTGGTACTGATTTCATTTGATTGGCAGCAGCCCTATTGTGTCCAAGGTACCAACACAAAAAAACACGCTAATTCATCCAATTATCGTTATCGATGAAATATCGAGATATTTTTTTTTTGGTCAATGTCGCACACCCCTACTCCCGATTTAGGTGTCTTGTCGCACAGTTAGTACTTGATGAGCTGTTTAGGGGTTTGTTCGAATGACCAACCTTAAGTTTGATTCTTGCATAAGTACTTTGTTTCAAGAGCATTTTAATGTCTAAAATACCAGCTCTTAGTATTGAAACAGAGCTGTTTTGACTCCAGTGAAAGCGCTTATTGGCAAGCTTTCTGGTGTGAAATTTTGGCTGAATAGGAAATGAGGAAAACTTTTTACTTGCCGCTATTGATTCTTGCACGATATTGCATTCGAAACGCATTTTTCTTTTTCTTCCTCAGAGTGTTTTCCTTCCATTTAGACGGAAAAAAACCATTCTTGCAAACCCATTTTTCACACTGACCGGGCCCATTATTGCCCATTATGCAGTCAAGCGGCTTTCGTCTCTGTTATAATAATCTTTATCATCCCTTGGAAACATTCCACTGAGACGAGGTCTCACCGTTAGTAGCGCATGCTAATCAACTTTAATGCAAAGCCAGTGCGAGGGAGTCACAGCATCTTCATTAGACCGTTCTTCACCTCCTACGGAGGTTGATTAGGGTGAAGTTGCCATGGCAATGCAATCAGATTATGGCCCCACCCCTGCTCTGATGCCCATTAACCCCCAGCAGGAAATGATGGCGCTCGGCTTGACCCCCGGGCCCTGCCCATGAATATTCAGAGCTGGATGATGAATGACGTTAATGCTTGGAGTCGCTGTATCCAAGCCCCTGGTGGACTCTGGGAGACGGAGAGGTCATGCTAGGAGGACTTGCCACACTGTTTCCTTTAGTCAATTATACGCTTAATCACTCTAGCGCTTCTCTTTTAAATTCATGACTCTGTTTTTGTCGTGGTATTATGAACTTTCACTAATTTTGAGTTGATTATGATGTTCTTCCTCGCGTGGGTAGATGTCGGAATGAGATTGCTCATCCAAAAATGTTTACTTGCCTTCATGTTGGACCATATCTGATCGTGTATGATTTTATTTTTTCCCTTACAGGGAACCTATTATGCAAAATTCACTTTTATATGGTTTATGAATATATGTGTCTGCAGTGTATATGTACGCAACCACCCGATTGTGGCAAAAATCCATCCACTGTTTATTTTAACCATAAATCCGAGTGTCTGAAAATGAGCCGTTCAGGAATGTGCTCCAATGTGATAGGACTCCGCCCTATTATCTTAGCTCCTCCCCCAGTGAGCTGTTCACAGTCCGTCATGTTTATCTCCTCACCAGAGCGTTCAAGTAAGAAATGTATTCTTATTAAAGCTTCTACAGTAATTCAGTCAAGAGCAGTGAGAGTTTCTGTTCTTCTTTCGTCGTTTGGTTCATATTAACAGCATGTACAGGACTGTATATTACGCTGCTGTCACTTTAATACACACATCTAATATACACATGCGCTTTCTTTCCCCGCTGTTTACGTTCACAGACATAACCGACCGTGTTTTTGACGTAACCTTGTGTGTATTTGACGGTTTAAGTGCGATAAGACGTGAACGAGAACTTAGTTTGATGCTCACAGGACGTGCCGTCTGACAGACAGCTTTCTGTGCGCGTGATTCAGGCGTGTGCGCTCAGAAAACCACATATCAGATGGTTAAACTGCTAACACATGCAAGTTATAACTTTCATAATGATGAAGAACTGCAGTGTCACTTGAGCGTGACCGCGATCGAGTTGATAATCAAAACCAAACAGATAGGATATCTGGATAGAGGGTGGGGAGCAGCAGCTCATTTGCATTTAAAGACACATGCATGAAAACTCAAAAATGGGCATTCACAACAAGCTATAATAAATGATTTGTGGGGGATTTTGAGCTGAAACTTCACAGACACATTCTGGAGACACCAGAGACGGATATTACATCTTGTGAAAGGAGACCTGTTATGCCCTTCAACTAACATAATGTCTGAACGTCTGTTTTTCATGCAGTGAAATTGGAAAAAAATCATTATAAAAGTGGTCCATACGACTTGTACGCCACATTCCAAGTCTTCTGAAGTCTTTTGCCACTTCTCCATACTTTCCAACAAGTGACAGACCGGAAGTCGTTCATTTGGAACGGAGAGTTGTACGGGAGCTGCATTGAGTTCCGATTCTTAATTTCCGGATTTTAGGTGCGTCAGGAAATGCGTGAGACATGGTTGCTGATAGGGCTGTGCAATATGGACAAAATAATCACATTGCGATTTTTTTTTTTTTTTTTAATGAATATTGCAATTGCGATTTATTTTGCAATTTTGGTCATTGTTTTTGCTTTTTCAAACATGCTATATTCTGAATGTATTCAGTGCACAAGAAGTGCAGAACAAAATGTTTCACAATGAAGGAACTGCATTTACAGCTTCATAAACAAAACTGTAATTAACTGTCTTTAAAACAGACAACATCAAATAAATTAAGGTTAACTAACCTGAAATTCCAGTCATAATAAGTCAACTTCAAAATTGTATTTCAGTGCACACATTTCACAATGAAGTAACACTGTACAGTAGATTAACTGCTTAATTAACAAAACTGTAAAAAAAATAGTGTCTTAAAAACAGACAACATCAAATAAATGACGATTATTTCACCTGCTTAAACTCGTATTCAACATTTCTCATACAGCAGCTTGTGTGAAATAAGTGCGAGCTGGTGTCTTTTGTCCAGTGTTTGACTCCAAAACTCTCTCAAACGACTGACGTTGAATTTCTCTTTGTTACCAAATCATTTTTATTCTGAACTGCATCCATATTTTTTCTTCTTTCCTCCCGTTTGCCTATTCTGTTCTCCCGCTTTGCTTTGTTCTCATTTGTGCTGAGTGAGCTCTGATTGGTTCACATCTTAAACATGCGCACAATAACATTGCAGTATTCTGAATTACATTTACATTTAGTCATTTAGCAGACGCTTTTATCCAAAGCGAGGAAAACAATCAAGCGATTCTTCATGAATTGGCAAATAACACAGGAAGTGCTCACAATACAAGTTTCACACATTGCTCAGTACCATAAGCTGGAGTAGGAAGGGAAAGGGAAGGAAAGGTTTTTTTTCAATTAAAATATAAATAAATGAACAAATAAAATTGCAGACTTGTGCGATTTAGAAATTGCATGCGCTCAAATCGCGATTGTTTTGCGATTGCGATTAATTGCACAGCCCTAGTTGCTGATACGGTTAGCTATCCAGTTCAACAAATTAGATGCATGATGGTTGAGGAAAAAGAGGGTGGAGACTCTAGAGTCAGAGAGGATCTTAAATCAATGCATCTTAAAAGTGCTGCTTCGGTTTCAGGAGCATCCGAAATGAACACGCGTTGTGTAAGAAACTGCCACAACATCCACAAGTATTCTCATCCCTAAGAGTTTTCTCGAGCATTAAAACAGTCCTGGGTGACTTCATTTAACACACCACAAATACATGACTGTTATCACCTCACTTTTTTGGGGGGTGTGAATTTAGGAAATTGATTTATGACGTTTGTTTAAAACTTTATGAACTTTAAACAAAGTCATGTCCTAGAAAACCTCTTTTCTTTTAAACATATTGGCATGCCATATATTTTGATGAAATTTGAATTAAATTTGAACAAATATTGACTTTGAATTGACTTTTTTCCTCACATAAAGTACTGTGAGTTCAAAAGGCTTGGGAAGTTGTCTCACGCGCTACTTTCTTTAGTGTTTTTGAGCTCAGCAGCTCCCATCTCCATTCACTTTCATTGTGTAGAACTATGCACTGAATCACGGCGAATGGGTAATGACAGAGTTTCATTTTTGGATTGCTTTTCGTTCAAACAAACTCTTATTTTACAGAAAATCAACAAAAATAGACATAAAAAATGTGCTATTCGATTTTGAAATGGATGACTTTTATTCATCGAGTGAGCGCTCGATATAGATTTTCTTAAATTGATAAATTGGCATACCGAACCACTTCTTGGCTTTTGGTTATAATTACTCCCGCCCTCATTTTGTATGCATTAAACTGCCGTCAGCTTTCAAAGACAAATGTTCAGATTACAAAATGTCAATAATACCTGATATCCTGCATTATCATACCGACCGTAAAGGATTCCTCACCCACCTCCACGAGCTTATCTTCGTGCGTTCAGCCACCCGTCTCTTTGCCTAATGCCCATAATCAGCCACTCCAGATGATGAATGGTGATTATGTGTGTATGTGTGTTTCTCTGAGCTCTACAGAGTCACTGATAATGACCTAAATCCTCTACTACACCCTATGATAACAGAGCACTTTACTTTCCCAAGATCCGCATTACCTGTACAGCCCTATCATTCACTTCCACTCACTGTCACTCACCGATGCATTATGGGTCTGTCCCTGTGTGCCGGTCCCGTCATCGCAGCCCATCAGTATGGGCAGGTTAACAGCCATTAGAGAGGAGAGCTTTATTCAGCACCTAAAACTCCAAATGGAATCGGTACATGATTCTCATGTTCTGTCTCATTCTGATGGTGTCAAATGAGGATCCTCTTACTTCGCCTGAAATTTGTACACATTATATTTCATTAGTCATGTTAAATTCTGCATTGTAATGGAACACTCTAAAAAAAAAATTGCGGTGTTAAAAATGGACAAACCCAGCGTTTGGGTTAAATGTTTGCCCAACCTTTATTTAGCCCAATTATTTAAAAAAAAAAAAAATTACTGTATGATTGGCTTAAAATGAACCCAAAATAAGTTGGAAATAAAAATCAGACCCATAATTTCTAGAGGCAACAATAATAATCTAAAGGTTTGATTTATTAATAAGAAATTTAATACGTTTTATTATTTAATAATTATTTTATAAACATTTTACTAAATGTTACTTTATTAAACAATGTTAATTTTTAAGCCAGTCATATAATTTGTGAATAGTATTGAAATAGTATTATATTATACAATTAATGCACTTCAAACTGTATTTCATTTGCATTTTTTTTGTGAGAAGAGTAAATTTCTTTGGGGTTGTTAAGATTTTTGTTTTGTTTCGTTTTTGAAAGAAGTCTGTTTTGTTCACTAAGGCTTCATTTATTTGATCAAAAAATACAGTAAAAATAGAGAAATAGCTTTACATTTAAAAATATCTGTTTTCTTTGTGAAAATATAGTAAAATATAATTTATATCCCGTGATCAAAGCTGAATTTTCAGCATCATTCCTCCAGTCTTCAGTGTCACATGACCCTTCAGAAATCATTCTGATTTGCTGCTCATTTCTGATTATCAATTTTGAAACGGTTACGTTGTTTAAGTTTTTATGAAAACATTTTTTTCCAGATTCTTAATGGCATTTATTTGAAATGGAAATCTTTATAAATATCTATTGTTTTTTCTAAAGAAAAAAATCTTACTGACCCCAAAACTTTTTTATATTTATTTATTTATTTTGCATCCTGAAGTTCTGTTATGCTACAGTAATATTTTTGGCAAGCTGGTGGTAAATCTTACTGCTTTTTGTTGCTCTTTGAATATAGTGTATTCATCTTGTACTTTTAAAACAAACAAACAAACAAAAGCCCTAACGCTCAATATCTTATTACCAGCTTATCTTTGATGGGAAAACAATGAAATTAGCTATTAAAAAAGTAAAGAAAGAGCGTGCGAGAGATAAAAGACTCTGTGTTTTTGTTGTTTTAATTATCTTCAATGATAATTCAGATCCTTCTGTTTCAACGCCTGTAAATAGGCGTTAAATCCTTCTGATGAATTTATAAATATTTTTCCCCCTATTTTAAATGGGTTTTTAGTTTTTCCAAGTCTCGGTCATCCTTGTGATGTTTTGGACCTTGTAAATAGGCCTAATGAATTTGCCATGCTAATTAGCACATATTTCAAAAGCTAATTCGGAATAAACGACTTCTGAGTAATTGCCGTTATTGTAGACCGCAAATTACTATGCAGATTGTGCCGTGTCTCTGGGCCACAAACATTTAAAATATATAGCGGGCCGGCACGCATGCTAAGTCAGTAGTTAGCATCACTGGCATCCAGCTCGTTGTGAGACTCATTTGTCTTTTTTTCATTCCGCGTCTGCCGTCGTTGAGAGAACGATCACGCTCGCTGAATAGAGTCTGATTGCTCAAGCTGAACGTTTAACTACTGCGGTTTTCTCAATTTGCCGGCATAGTTAAGCACTATTCAGCTAATATGAGCCACGGGTTCATTCGATTACATTTCAAATGCAGAAGGATGATTCTAATAAAAAAAAAAAATCTCATAATACATGAAGAATTTGATTGATTAAGCCTATTCAGAAAGAGCTGTGGGAACTCATTTTCACTGATGCAGCGACGATTTCGTGCCGCAAAGTCGCAGTTTGGGCTGCGTGAAGCATTCGGGAGTGAGAAATGTTGCTTAAACTGATGTTCTCTGCAAATATATTCTCGTGAGTTGATGGTCAATGATCTGATGTGTATTTTTTTATATCCTCCAGCTTTTTTGGCCTTGCTTTTTAGGGAGAGGACCCTCTTGGAATTGCTGTGTTTATTAAAGTTATAATTTTATATCTTTAGTTAAGTATTTATTTATTTTTTATGGGCCAAGATGCATCTTTTTATTCCTATGCTGCATTCACATCTGGACAGAATTATAAGAATTGCATGTTTTTTTTGTTTTTTTTTTAATGTTTCTATTGAGTTTTGCAGTGATTTTGTTGGGCAACAAAAACCCAATAGGATTTTTCTATTCAGTCCCTTCAGAAAAATGTGGATTTTTTTTTGTGATTGTAATCCTTGATTATGCGGCACGTTTTCTTAAAAATGCGATGGAATATGCGGGATATTTTTGCAATTTTATGCGACGAAATTGCGGGAACTTGCAAAAAACTGCGGTTTGATGCGAAAGAGGAAAAAAAGGTGTTCTCACTAGACGACTGCCTTCATGCACAGAGTCATTTCTGATCACGTCAAGCTGCTAAATCACAGAATATTGAAGTTCATTAACACTTGAATCAAACTCACAAAACATTGAGTTCTATAGCTTTACAAAACGAATAACAACTTCTGTAAAAATGGATAAATAAAATATTAAAAAATAAAATGTGTGCTTCCTGTTTTACAGAGGTAGCTCTACAAAACACACATCTTCTGTTAAATGAAGAGCTTCCAATGCACAAAGTGCAACGTGAATTATTTTACACACTACTAATATACAGCGTCGTCTGCGGTCCGACACGCAGTTGCCCCCACTGTCATGTGACACACCGGGAAACTGCTTTGCGCGCTCTTTTGTTGGCAAATGAGAATGATCTGCGTGCTTCATCACGGTTTCACCGCGGGGTTTGCAGATGATGTTCACGTCACTTCATGAGGATCCCATGGCAATAGGGGGAAAATAATGACGCTTTACTCGTGTGAAGTAAACGCAACATTTTTCAACTTTCTGCTAAGATATATGTGACTTTTTTGCAACGAAAATACAGGGATTGTGAATTTTGCTTGCCGAAATCGGCAATTCATGCGACTCCCGCATAAATATGCGGACTTTGGCTGATTGTGCATGAAATCAGGCGATCGCATAATCGCGTTTTATGAAGGGACTGACTATTGGCTTTTGGATTACTGCAGAAATAAGCTCTGGGACTTGACAAAAGGTCATGATTCTGACATGTTTTGTTCATCTTCACAAATGAATTGAATGTCTGTAAATGAACTACACCACGGTCACGTGACTTCAGCGTCACCATCGCTAAGCCTCCGACAACTATTTGAATATTTAAAAGAAGAAAGAAAAAAATCCTGAAAGTTTGAGTTCTAGTAGTTTGGAAAAACACGAATATAAACAGTAGGTTTCCCATGACTCTAAATATTAATATTCATTGTAGTTGATGGGTGGGCTGATGCTGTCACTTTGCATTTCTAAGAGCATGAGCTGCTTTTAGTTTTGCCTTCTAATATTAGCAGAAGAAAGGAATCCAGCAGTATGATGCAGGTCGGATCTCATTGGGCATCCATGTATTATGCATTCTCATTTCCATGTGTTTTGCTCTACCCCAGTCTGGGAAATCAGTGCTGGGAAGAGGATAATGTTTCTCAACTCTGAGAACAAAGGCTTTGATCAGAGGACGCCGTCCTTTGCCAGTAGATTCGTTTTGAACGCGCTAAGAATCACACAATAAAGCGGTTCTCTATTTAATCAGATCTTTCGGAGCTGAAACATGAAGCACGTGTCGTTTAGACTGACCTCTGTCGCAGAACAGCTGCCGATGTACGTGAACTCTCCGTTCAGTCATTCATTGATGGGGCTTGAGAACTCGATTCATTTTGTTTATTGTATTTGTGTAATTTGTAACTTGTGTGGCTACAGTGTTTTTCTACAAAGTGATTCATTGATGGTATAAACTGCTAATACTCCTTTAGGAATGCATATTATTTGAATATCGTAGTTATTTCTGTCTATTTTAGATCGATTATAGCAAAGATTTAACCCTCGAAGGGGAAAGTTTTATTTGATTTTTTCCATTTGATGTGTGATGTTACTTTTCAAATTTACAATGACATTTTACGTATAAATTTACAGATTTTTAAATACAAAACAGTTCTAAGCACTGTTTTATGATCTGTTCTGACTGCAGTTATTTTTTATTTCATGAAGAATATGATTTCACTTTTTTAACTTTAGTTAATGTGTGATGTTGCTGTTTGAGCAGAAACAACATCTGCAAAAAGTCGCTGCCATGCCGTCATTTTACGCCGGACTGCTTCACAAACGAGGGTCAGTTCAACGGAAAAAGACGAACATGACGACACATGCTAGTGACGAGTCGATCAACTCCACAGCGACTACATCAATTTATCCACTAACCGTTCAGAAACGTCTAAATGTCGGAACTTCTTCCTGAGTCTCTCCATCAGTGTCGACTCAATGTAAGGATGAACACCGTCTGCGTGAGATTCTCCAGCTTTGTTGTTGTTGAGCTGTTAAAGCTCCGTCCTTTTCTGGAAAGGGGTCGGGGAGCAGCAGCTCATTTACAGTCGAGAATTCCATAAATATTAGTTTGCTGCTAAACTGCTTTTAGATCTTTGTTTCAGTTGTTTCTGTGATGTGCTGAAATATAATTACAAGCACTTCATACGTTTCAAAGGCTTTTATCGACAATTACATGACATTTATGGAAAGAGTCAGTATTTGCAGTGTTGGCCGTTCTTTTTCAGGACCTCTGCAGTTCAACTGGGCATGCTCTCAATCAACTTCTGGGCCAAATCCTGACCGATAGCAACTCACTTCTTGGAGTTTGTCAGAATTAGTAGGTTTTTGTTTGTCCACCCGCCTCTTGAGGATTGACCACAAGTTCTCAATGGGATTAAGATCTGGGGAGTTTCCAGGCCATGGACCCAAAATTTCAACGTTCTGGTCCCCGAGCCACTTAGTTATCACTTTTGCCTTATGGCAAATTGCTATTATAAAAACTTAAGCAGCAACTTTCCCAATTTCCAATATTTATGTAATTCTCGAAACTTTTGGCCACGACTGTACATTTTAAACACAAAAATGGCGTGTTTTTGCTCACACCCACATTTGACAAGCTATAATAAGTGATTTATGGGGTATTTTAAGCTGAAACACCAGAGACTTCTTGTAAAAGGGTCTTTCTTTGCATTTATTTTCGATTTATTGTCAGTTCTGGGCTCACAGGTCACATGGGTTGGGTACTTTGTACTGTGTGTGTGTGTGTGTGTGGATGACTGTTTGTCTGCCATCAACGAAGACCATTTTTGACCCAGGAAAAACCCTGAAAGCCATAACTCAACCATGAGTGTTTACGTAATGGCTGTGGATCTTTCCATAACATATTTGTAGAGTAATATCATGGTATTTCTTTCCTTTTTAAGGGTTTCAGTGAATTATTCCCATCATATTTCTCGACTGTCTTATCGTTTATACAGACAATGAGTGAGAGATGAACTGGGACTTCACTCTCTGTTTATTTACGATTCCATTACTTTCCACAGTTTTTCAAGTCTCTACTGACTTTTTTTGTTCGACAGCTTCTCGAGTCTTTGCTAATGAGAAGAGCTGAAGATTTCTTTCTTTCAGCAAATGGCATCAGATATATTATTAGTGACCAAACGGTGTTAAAATTGTGCTCTCATTCTTCAGACCAACTTTTCATAAACTTTTATCCAGAATTAAATTCTGTTCCCGTTAATTAGAAATCGATGACTTTTGGTGTCACTTTGTGATGTTAGTCTGATTTTTTTTTTTTTTTATTTTTTTTTTAGCACCAGTGCTTTAATGAATGTGCTGACTTTACGCTTCAGTTTCCTTTCTAAGCTGTGAAATCAGAGTTGCAGGCCGCCAGCGGAGCTCCACGGCGTCTTCATTAGGCTTCACACACACTTGACTGACAGCTTGAGAACGTTTCTCAAATCTCAACTCATCCTCTTCACTGATAATTTGCTAACTCGTCACATAAGTGACAAGTCACACGTATCAGCGCTCTTCTTCAGAGGAGGTTAGCAAGTCGACCGCAGTGGATACAACTAATAGAACACATTGTGCAAAACGCTCGACTGCAATTAAAAATCGTAAACCCGCACCTGGGTCCCTGCCCCGTCGACCAATCAGCAGTCATCACACCCTTCATTATTATTATTATCAATTTCCACAGGCGTCCGCTTCTAATTAATTGTCTTAACGAATGGGCCTTTCTTGATGAGATAGTAATGAGTCTGAATAGCCCTCTTGAAACAGACGTGGTTTGTCTGGGCTGGATACACACGCTTATCAGATACATGCTGTCACCTCCTATTTCTCGGAGAACATCTCAAAGCATTGATGGATTGTAATTGTTTGTCTCTTATGGTTTAGCATAATGTAATGGCTTTTATTAGAGATGCGTACATTGGGTTGGAACAGGGCTTCTTTCAGAGCTAGACTGCTTTATTTTTTTTTTTATATTATGCAAATAGTTTATTTGTTACACTTTCTAACTTTCTAAAGTTTAAGGAATCAGTATTTTTTCCAACGCTTCGCTCAATGCTGAGTTTGTTCAAACCGCACTCCAATTTTTCACTGGCGCCACCAAAAAATAGAAATAAATACAGTAAATATTTCATTTTTTTTGTTGTTGTTATGTAGATGCCAATGAAATTTCACAATTCTCAATTTCAGAAATTAATATAAAGTTCAAACATTATTGCAAACAAGCGAAAAGTCAGTAGTAAAATAAGAAAAATGTACAAATTTATACAGCATGATAAAAATACAGCGCTTTAGATCTTTCAGGTTGGTGTAACGGCAGTATTCAGGTAAAGAAATTGAATTAAAAATATATGCATAGTCTTCACTGTATAAATTAAACCGATTGACTGCAAAAGTTGTTTAGGCAAGATCAGTGAGTGATTTTCTTTTTGTATCTTTTTTTTTTTTCTGATTAGCATTAAAAACACTAAAACGCTTTTAGGCTGCTATCGCTTTAAGAGCGAATGCACGGATCCAATACACTGTAACGCATGCGTTTTCTTTCTCATCTGTTTTACATTAAGACATAACCAAAGACGGGCATTTGGACATGCTTTTGCTGTGTGTATTAGCCAGTGTGTGCGCGAAAGAGAACTCCATACGTTTAAAAACTTGTGCAAATGATAAACTTTCATTAGGACAGAGGCAGTGCTGGCCCAATTGACCCTTCACAAACACTTTGATTGACAGGCGATCTGACCAATCATAACCAGTCCCTCCAGAAAAACGCGATTATGCGATCGCTTGATTTCATGCACAATCAGCCAAAGTCCGCATATTTATGCGGGAGTCGCATTTTTTTCAAATATGCCGCACTTTCGCCGCATAAATTGCCGATTTCAGCAAGAAAAATATGCGGGGCTAGCATGATTTCATAATCCCTGTATTTTCGATGCAAAAAAGTCTCATATATCTTAGCAGAAAGTTGAAAAATGTTGCGTTTACTTCACACAAATAAAGCGCCATTATTTTCCCCCTATTGCCATGGGAACCTCATGAAGTGACGTAATTATGCGACGTGAACGTCATCTGTAAACCCCGCGGTGAAACCGTGATGAAGCCCGCCAATAATTCTCATTTGCCAACAAAAATAAGCTCAAAAGACCGCGCGAAGCAGTTTCCCGCTCTTTTACATGATAGTGGGGGCAAATTATTTTGCACTCCGTGCAACTGCGTGTCGGACCACAGACGCAAGTCGACGCTGGAAAACCACTTTGCAGTTTCAAGTATATTAGTAGTATGTAAAATAATTCACGTTGCAGTAAGAGATTGGAAGCACTTCATTTAACAGAAGATGTGTGTTTTGTATAGCAGCTGCCTCTGTTAAACAGGAAGCACACATTTTTTTTTTATGTTTTATTTATTCATTTTTACAGAAGTTGAATATTCCTTTTGTAAAGCTACAGAACTGATTTGACTCAATGTTTTGTAATTTTGAGCCATGTGTTGATGAAGGTCTGAAATAAAACAGAATGAGAACTTCGATATTCTGTGATTTAGTGATTCTGCCTCTTTACATGAAGGCAGTATCTAGTGAGAACAGGGTGTTGGGGGGGGGGGGATCACCTTTTTCCCTCTTTTGCATCAAAAACCGCAGTTTTTGCAAGTTCCCGCAATTTCATCGCATAAAATTGCAAAAATATCCCGCATATTCCATCGCGTTTTTTAAGAAAACGTGCCGCATAATCAAGGATTTTTGCCCGCAACAATCACAAAAAAATCCCGCGTTTTTCTGGAGGGACTGGATAACCCTGAATTCGCCATTTTGTCCATCAAAGCGGTCAGGAGAGTTAATAGATTAACGTTGGTGAACTTTAAAAAATTGTGAGTACTCGCGTCTTTCCACGCTTGAAACAACATTCCTTCTGATGTTCATTCATGTTTATTTGATGCTATAAATGAACTAGTATGAAGAGATGATCGCTTCACGAGGAGCTCCAGCGACTATATGGTATTTATTGTTTAAACTTCTTAAAAAAAACGATAAAATATGAAACTGTTTCATACGTTGTCAGTGTCCTCTTTGCTCCTCAATGTATTTTTCGCTTCGTGAGAACATGATGTGTGGCGTGAGAGCGGCATAGCAACAGTAACTAAAGGGGGCGGGGCTTTGCCAAGGGTCGACTGGGCAAGCGGCAGTTCCGTCAACTGTTCCGAGGGGCTTTCAAACCGGCCCCGGCCAACATGCAGTCCTTATTGTCGAGAACTTTCCAGTTGAGGATCTTGTTTTACTCACTGCATGCAGATGACACACATAACAAAGATGTTATATTTATGGGCTTTTGTGCCTTTATTTGAAGAGGACAGTAGAGAGCAGACAGGAAAGCATCGCACATTAACCACTAGGCTATCGGTTTACTTTTTTAATCTCTGTTTCTGATTGAAACAAGATATAAAAAAGAAAAATATGGTGGGACTTTGTTTCATCCATTAGGAGTTGGCAGATTTAAAGAGACAGTTAAAATCAGCCCAAGCTTTACTCACATCTCAAGCCATCCTCGGTGTGTTTGACTTTGTTCTTTCTGATGAACACAATCTGAGCTGTATTAATAAATATCCGGACGCATCCGAGCTTTATAATAGCAGTGAGCCGGAACAAGGAGCATGAAGCTCAAGAAAGTGCATCCAGTAAAATATCTGTTTGATACGGAATACGGAATGTGGCCTTTATTAACCCGGAGCCGTGCGGAGTGGATCGGTCCGGTTCACTGCCAACATAACACTCGGATGCATCGGGATTTTTATTAATATACCTCAGATTGTGTTCATCAGAAAGAAGAAAGTCAAAGACACCTAGAATGGATTGAGGGTGAGCAAAGCTTGGGCTGATTTTCATTATAAAGTCAACTTTTATCTTTATATTTCTACATCTATCTATCGGTCCGTCCATCGAGAGTATTGATGCTGAAAATTCATCTTTGATCGCAGGAATGAATTGCGTTTTAAAATATATTCAAGTGTAAAACGCTTACTTTACATTGTAGTAACATTCCACAATATTACTGTGCATACTTTATAGGACCCACTGAACGGATAGACAGACGGATAGATATAGAAATATAAAGACTTGTATGATAATTCTTAAAAGTCAAGTCTCACCATTTTTTTTTATCTTGTTTAACTTGAAAATACTGGGTTGTGGATGTCCTCAAGCCTGTGCTGTAAGAATGTGTGCATGTGCGCCCTCTGCTGCCCGCAGGAACCCGTTTAATGCTCTTGATTTTGTTTTGCAAAATTAGAGACACGACCCATGATATTCACAAGTTAAACCCTTCAACCACACACACACACTCTTGCTTGGATTGGATTTGCATGCCTTAAATATTTTATAGGAATTCCTAGAGGGATTTCTGTCATAATTGGAGCCAATCCTAAAATATCCCAGTGGGATCGTGTCTAAATCCCGTAAGAGTCCAACACAGTTCTTGTGGATAAACTGTAATTGTTACAGGGTTTTTGTTTTAATAATTCGTATTTAAAGTCCTGTTGGAAAAACGTCTTCCTAATGGACGTTTAAAGGAAAATCCTGAAAGATATTCCTTGCCTTGTCATACATGGGCATCGTACTAGTCCTGTTGCTTTCTACGTGATCTAGTTTTTGTTTTGTGGAATGTCAAAACCATGGAGAGATTTCAAATGAATATCTTCTAGGATTGTTTCCAATGTAATAAATTACGGAATGCCTTGCATGGGCTGTCTACTAAAACTCCTACTAAAATTACAGTATAATTTGTGTGTGTGTGTGTGAAATTGTCTAAGAGGGAAGAGGCATTGGATGGATGGATGATCAGGTCTGATTGACCTCTCAGTGGACGTTTCCAGCTCGTTAAACCTTGCGAGATGCCTGATTAGCGCTTTTGATTCCTCCTCTGTGCCCGTGTGCTTCTATTTTTCGCTGCATCCTCCCTTTTCCTGCAGGTCAGGCTTCAGGAACAAAGGGGCCAAACATTTAAGTGAGATGGACAACTTGCTTCCAGCTACTGGGATGTCAAACGCCTTGTAGTCAATTTGTCTCAAGCTGTGCAAGTGTGTGTGTGTGTGTGTGTGTGATTACCACCATAGCAAGGCTCTTAAAGCAAGAAAATGAACATCTTTGGCTTTTTTTCAGCACTGTTCCAAAAAAAAAACAAAAAACCTGCCTGCCAGTGTCAAAGCAGCACAGATATGTTTTGGTCTCCATGGTAACTCCCTAGAAACCACATGTTCTGTCGACTTCGAACTGAAACATTGCCCCCCCCGCCCAACCTTCTCCAGTGAATGACGTTTTCTTGTGTGATTCTGTCTCTTTCTCTTACGCATGCCCATTTTACGGATAAATATAAATGGTGTAAATATTCATTTATTTTTTAAAAATGCAAGTCATATACATTATTTTATGAATAATTACATAAAATGTTGCATTGGTGTAATACTGTCAAATTTGTTTATGCATTTTTTCACTTGTTCATGGATTTGTAGCGCAATAATTATTTATATGCATTTATTTATGCATTTAGTTATTTTAATTACTTTTTCAAAATTTTTTTTAATTTTTAAAATTCTAAGTCAGTTTTAAAAACTTGCTGTTTGCTAAGTATAAGTATTTGCAAAAAAAAAAACAACAACAAAAAAAACAAACTAAACCTTGATGTGTTTTTGCAAAAACAATAAAACCAAACATAATCAATGCATTTTTATTCATTAATTTATGAATGTATTTATGCATTTATTTGTTTATTTATGCATTTATTAATGCATTTATCTCAAAATAATTATTTACCTATTTTTTATGCATTTCGTTATTTTAAGGACTTTTTCAAATTCTTTTTCTTTTTACTTTTTAATTCTAAGTCAGTTTTAAAAACTTGCTGTTTGCTAAGTATAAGTATTTGCAAAACCCCCCCAAAAAACAAACTTAATTCAATGTATTTTTCTTCATTAATTTCATAAATGTGCTTGTTTATTTATGCATTTATTAATGGATTTATATCAAAATAATTATTTATGTATTTATTTATACATTTAGTTATTTTAATTACTTTTTCAAATTCTTTTTACTTTTTGAAATTCTAAGTCAGTTTTAAAAACTTGCTGTTTGCTAAGTATAAGTATTTGCAAAAAAAAAAACAACAACAACAAAAAAAAAAACTAAACCTTGATGTGTTTTTGCAAAAACAATAAAACCAAACATAATCAATGCATTTTTATTCATTAATTTATGAATGTATTTATGCATTTATTTGTTTATTTATGCATTTATTAATGAATTTATATCAAAATAATTATTTACCTATTTTTTATGCATTTCGTTATTTTAATGACTTTTTCAAATTCTTTTTCTTTTTACTTTTTAATTCTAAGTCAGTTTTAAAAACTTGCTGTTTGCTAAGTATAAGTATTTGCAAAGCCCCCCAAAAACAAACTTAATTCAATGTATTTTTATTCATTAATTTCATAAATGTGCTTGTTTATTTATGCATTTATTAATGGATTTATATCAAAATAATTATTTATGTATTTATTTATACATTTAGTTATTTTAATTACTTTTTCAAATTCTTTTTACTTTTTGAAATTCTAAGTCAGTTTTAAAAACTTGCTGTTTGCTAAGTATAAGTATTTGCAAAAAAAAAAAACAACAACAAAAAAAAACAAACTAAACCTTGATGTGTTTTTGCAAAAACAATAAAACCAAACATAATCAATGCATTTTTATTCATTAATTTATGAATGTATTTATGCATTTATTTGTTTATTTATGCATTTATTAATGAATTTATATCAAAATAATTATTTAACTATTTTTTATGCATTTCGTTATTTTAAGGACTTTTTCAAATTCTTTTTCTTTTTACTTTTTAATTCTAAGTCAGTTTTAAAAACTTGCTGTTTGCTAAGTATAAGTATTTGCAAAGCCCCCCAAAAACAAACTTAATTCAATGTATTTTTATTCATTAATTTCATAAATGTGCTTGTTTATTTATGCATTTATTAATGGATTTATATCAAAATAATTATTTATGTATTTATTTATACATTTAGTTACTGTAATAATTTTCTTTTTAGTATTGTCTGCCAATGCCAAAAAAAACCCAACAACAACAAAAAACACAATAAACCTTGATGTGTTTTTGCAAAAATATTAAAACCACACATAATGAAGGAATTTTATTTATTTTAATTTTTTTACATTTTCATCATCACTTCATCACGGTTAGAATTTGTGTTTCCCTGCTGCTCAGAAGTGCGAACGACACGTCACAGCGAGCTCCAGCTCTGAAGTCGAGTTCACACACATTCAACATGTTTCCAAGCGTGTCTCAGCCGCGATTCCTCATAAACCCCCTGAAGCACAGATCCGAACGGAGAACAGCCCCCTGCACACACACACACACACACACACACGCTTTGATTTACTGCAGGTTCCAGTAAAAGGCAGCTGCGCTTGCTCAGCGCACCCTACGACGTGACAGGTCTTATTATTATTTATAAGCATTCATAAAGAGAAAGGGTAAATTTGTCATTAATCTTGCACACACACCATATAACCCCGGGGGGATTTTGGCACATTGTGCTTCCCACAATGTAGCTCACGTTAAAAAAGCCCACTCATTCATCAAGAAGCTCATGCAAACACATCCGTCATGTATTTTTTCCACTTCCAACGGTCTAATAATTAGCTCTCTCTAACTCTAAGCTAATGCCAGCTGCTCTCTTTCACCCTCCGCCCCCCCTCCAGTGGCACATTTACCCCCCTCAGAGGCACCAGAGGGGCTGACGCTCAAATGGAAGGAGTGATTAAGGAGAGGAGGGGGCGGCAGATACCTGTGGAGCAGTGCCGCCACAATAACCATTTCTGACCCGTTCTCGCTTTTTCCGTTTCATTCTTTGCTTTACTCGGCTTTGGAATATGTCCTTTTCGTTTGCATATAAATTCCTTTACAGCCCAACTTTTCATGTTGTTTTTGTAATAATAATAATAATTTCCTACATTTCTATAGCGCTATTCTGGGTACTCAAAGCGCTTTACATATGGAAGGGGGAATCTCCTCCACCACCACCACCACCACCGATGTGCGGCATCCACCTGGATGATCCGACGGGAGCCGTATTGCTCCAGAACGCCCACCACACTCCAGCTCACTGAGAGATGAAGCGCTAACTTAAAGTCCCCCTGAGAGTTTAACTTCAATTTAGCAACACATGATATGAGAGTAAATAGATCAAATATATAATATAACATTTATTGGTATTAATAGTATTTATTAGTATTTTATTTTGTCTTTATTTTATAGTAAGATATTGCCATCTTTGTTGGGACATTTTGCAGGGTTTGCCTGGACAACACACACACACACACACACACACGCACACACGTCGTGTTTTCATGTTTTATGGGGACATTCCATAGGTGTAATGGTTTTTCTACTGTACAAACTGTACATTCTGTCCCCCTACCCCTAAATCTAGCCATCACAGAAAATGTTCTGCTGTTTTAGATTTTCAAAAAAGATAAATCTGTATGATTTATAAGCTTGTTTCCTCATGGGGACCAACAAAATGTCCCCACAAGAACAACTTTTACTAGTATTACTGTACCTGTGGGGACGTTTGGTCCCCATAATGTAGGATATACCCCCCCCCCCCCCACACACACACAGGGCTGGGTGGGTTACTTTTAAAATGTATTTAATTACAGATTATAAAAATACACGCTTTAAAAAGTCATTTATAGCGTATTTTGTTACATTACTCAAGTTTAGTCACTTCATCTAAATACTTTAGAATACTTTGGAATAATAATAAGTGTGAAACAAACACAAAAAAGGTCATTGCAAGTTTTTATCTCACAATTCTGACTTTTCCCAACTCACAATATTCAGAAAAGTCAGAATTATGAGATAAACTCACATACTAAATTCACAATTGCCAGAAAAAAGCAGTATTGCAAGTTTATATCCCCCAATTCTGACTTTATAACTTGCAATTGTGAGTTTAAATCTTGCAATTTTGAGAAAAAGAAGTCAGAATTGTGGAATGCAAAAACAAAAAAACAAATTGTGAGAAAAAGTTGCAGTGACGAGTGAATTATAAAATGACTCACAAAACATGAAAACAGTGGAAAACATGAAACTGAACTCGTCTTTTTCAGACGGTCAGAGTCAGAGAATCACCAATCGCTGTTTAAATGACATTAAAACTCAAAGTAATCACTTTGGTAATCTAAAACACTTTTCAGATGGAACTGTAATCTGATTACCACCCATTTCAAATGAAACTGTAATAAAATACAGTTACTTAAATTTTGTGTTTTAAATGCATACCTAAGTTACTTGTATTTCATTACGCCCCAACCCTACACACACACACACACACACACACACACACACACACATTATGTGTGTGTATACTATATCTCAAAATCTGTAGTATTTCCATGATACCATCATTGCACCATGGTCCTACTTTTAGTTTGTCTTTGGTGGCCACTCAAGACGTGTTCTCTTGTTATCTGACACCACTATATTACTGCGGGTTTTCAGTGCATATGGTCAAATGAGGTGTTTCTCTCACACACAGACACACGCTGAGGTTGTAGGTGTGTTTGATTAGCAGAGGTCAGGCGTCATGTTCTCTTCAAAGACTGTGAATGAGGTGCTTCATTTCCTGAGTGTTCACGGCCTGTCTCTGTGTCTCCAACACTTTGTTAAAGAGGAATTCAACTGAGATTAGAAATGTGTGTGTGTGTGTGATGGTATAAAGCAAAAAATAAGGGAGAACGAAACTTTAAAAGCGGCACAACGTCATAAATATGAGAAAATAATACATTGTCATCTTTTATCATATTGATTTGTATTATAATAAGCTTTATTGCTTATAGGGCAGCAATAGTAATATGATAAAAGACATTAAATAAAGCCTTTTATTAATTTGATCTCCCAGTGATATAGTTTATTAGCATTTCTAGTATGTATATACTTTTTATAAATGAGTGATTGACACATTAATATAAAATCAAATTGTTATTCGGTCACATTTGAATATATATGAGCTTTGAACATGGTTTATCCAGTTAGATTTCTTTGTGTTTTTTAAAAATTAAATTAAATTACATTTTTTATATGTATGGATGCGTGCATTCATTCATTCATGCATTGTTTGTCTATGCATTTTTGTACGCATTTATTTTATTTATTTGTATTTTTTTGCATTCATTTGTTTCTTTATTTGATTTGTCATTTATTTAATTTATTTAATTTAAAGAGTAAAGCCCCACTTTCAAGTTTTAAATGTTGTTTTTATCTCTATGTGGTGTTTTTAAGACAAACCATGTGCAAATTCATGTTTACTCAGCATTGTTGAGTATTTTCACTTTAAAACTGGAGTGATCTTAAGACGGTTTCAAAAACGCGGTTTGAAATTGTTGGTGTTTCTGATGTCACAAACTTGTAACCAATCACATCAACGCATTATTACACATTATTAACTGTTTGATAACGTAGTCAAGTAAAAAGGCTAATTATATTAGCTACCATTATGTGTCCGACGTTGTAAAAAGCGATACCATTGTGCAGCGTTTACCTCTGTAAGTTGACCGAGTGGATCTCTGAGCTCGTGCGAGTGAGTGGAGGCGGGGCTAATTAGCATATTCATAGACCCGCATATACTAAATGAGGCAAGGGTGTAGAGTTACATTCAAGCTATTTTAAGGCATAATTGTTTAAAAAACATTTAAATATATCATTTTGGTGATTAAAAATGACTTTTAAGTTTCCAAATTATTGACTTCAGGCAGACTTTAATAATTTCTAACAACAATTTCATTTATTATTTTAATTAGAAAATGTGATTTTGCCATATCAAACACCGCCAATAGCATATTTTGCATTATTGTCTGTTTTTTTAATGTGTTTTACATCTATTTCGCCATGTGTATTATATTTTTTCTGTGTAGTAAATGCTCAAGCACTCGAGTGTGTGTGTGTGTTTGTGTTTTTGCGGTTACCCAATACCCTCTGGGGGTGTAAGCCATGGTCCAGGTGCGTCTTTTTGAGAGGTAATCTCACACATCTGGAGCCGATGTTCAGCACACACATGGCTGGATCTCAGATTAGTCTGGTCTCCGTCTTAATCCCTGTAATTCCAGCCTTGTTTGCACTGCGTCACCTGCAATCACATCCCGAGGATTTCGCTTGTGTTTGCGAAGGCCTCAGCGCAGGTCACACGGGTGTGATTGATGTCGATGCCCCTCCGTGGGCGATCGCGGCGGGAGATTTAGAGACACTTTTTGTCAGGTTTATTTGTCATCGATAGTGAGAGAGAGGAGAGATTGAGAAGATGGAAGACTAGACAGGGAACTGGAGCGAAAATTAGGAAAGGGATATAAAGTTGGCCCTATGATGGAAAAACACAGTCATAAAATCCAGCCATAAAATGGAATTTATAGTATCCTGCGGAATTTGGCAAAATTTGGAAGAGTAAATCGCGACGTGGACTCGTGTTTGTGAATATTCCCGGAACTTTATCTCCAGATCTGCTCTGAGTAACTCACCAGCATGTCTCTATTTTATTTGAGAAAACAGATACACACAGAAACTTAAAGGTCTTCATCACAACCTGCCAAAATAAACGATTGGTTTAACTTGAAGAAATTTTGACAGAAATGTCATTTTTGTACAGTAGAATGTACTTCTCAAAACTGACTGAATTTCGTAGGCCCCTAATAAAGGAAGGAGAATTCTGGAAGAGAAGCTTGAAATGACGTTGAGCTCGTAGGTCTATTCCAAAACGAGTGACCTGCCTACTTTTAAAGACGTCTTACATCAGCTTTTTAAAGATTGTCCTGCTCTACACTATAATCCTCAAAATCACCATAATTATGACAAACGAACGGATCATTCTCCAGCAATGGCGAAATCCTGTCGTGAACTAGGCGTTGATTGGCGGGTGGGGTTGGCATGGCAACAGGTCTCATTAGCATGCAGGTGGAGCAGGTAATTGATTACAAAAGGAAGTGACATTAGTCAGCATTGTCTGACATCATGTTTCCTCAGGCCGATATCTGCGTGTGAGATGGCTGCTAACTCGAATGCAAAATCAATTCACAGAGTTTGTGTCACGAGGGAGAAGAAAGTTTGTGCCTGGCCATCTGAGGAGTTTTAAGAAGTTGCAGGATTTGGCAATTGGTTCTTTTCTGTGTGGCCTGTTTGTCTATCTTTAAGAGCAGTATTCCATTGAAGGTGTTTGAGATTAAATGGGGTGCCAACAACTGGATTTGACCTTACTGAGGAAAATTCCTGCATCGTATCATGACTTTTTTATCTCACAATTTGGACATTACATGCCGCAAAATTGACTGTATATGGCACAGTTGACGTTAAATCTCACAATTATGACTGTAAGGCCTGGTTTCACAGCTCAATTAAGGCATTTAAGTAGCTTGTATAAACATGCCTTAAAAAAACATTACTGGTGTGCATCTTGAGACAATACAATGGCTCTGACATTTTAAAATTCGTCAGAGCAAGTTGCTTTCAGTTAAACTACCATTATTATGCTATTTGAAAGGTTCCTAAATCTGTTTAGGATTTCTCCTACAACATCGAAGGTCAAAAACACAATCATTTTCCTGTAATACACATTGCACATCACTAGGGCTGCAACTAACGATTATTTTGGTAATCGATTAGTTGGCCGATTATTTCTTCGATTAATCGGATAAAAATCCTAATTTTCTTTTTTATTATTTTGTTGACAAAAAACAAATTATTGCACATCCTGCCCAATGTTCTTCAAACCAATGTGCCAAATGAAAGCTATGAACGCATACTGGAATGAAGAGTGCGTGACAACGCGGGTGCAGATCCAACTGCAGGCTTTTATTGAGAAACGTGGTCAAACAGGTAATGGTCAAATATCAGCAAACAGGAATGTCCATGGCTAGGCAGAATCATAAACGTAAACGGGCAGATATGTCGAGGCAGGCAGCAAACAAGCAGAGTCCAAAAACACAGAGCACTAAGTCCGGAGGGCAGGCAGATAAATGTCGACAACAGGGGAAACAGGCAGACTAGACAGTAAAGTAACGCTCAAAAATGTAAACACTAGGAATTACAAGACCTCGCCCGGGTGTGTTTGTGTGTTGACCTTAAATACTGTCTGTATAATGAGCCTCAGCTGGTGCAGTGATCAATGACAGGTACAGGGATTCTGGGAAATGTAGTGAAGTCCAGGAGTGAATGTGTGTGTGTGAATGTGTGTGTGTGTGTGTGTGAATGTGTGTGTGAGTGTGTGTGAGTGTGTGTGTGTGTGTGTGTGTGTGTGTGTGTGTGTGTGTGTGTGTGTGTGTGTGTGTGTGTGTGTGTGTGTTGACCTTAAATACTGTCTGTATAATGAGCCTCAGCTGGTGCAGTGATCAATGACAGGTACAGGGATTCTGGGAAATGTAGTGAAGTCCAGGAGTGAGTTTGTGTGTTGACCTTAAATACTGTCTGTATAATGAGCCTCAGCTGGTGCAGTGATCAATGACAGGTACAGGGATTCTGGGAAATGTAGTGAAGTCCAGGAGTGAATGTGTGTGTTTGTGTGTTGACCTTAAATACTGTCTGTATAATGAGCCTCAGCTGGTGCAGTGATCAATGACAGGTACAGGGATTCTGGGAAATGTAGTGAAGTCCAGGAGTGAATGTGCATGTGTGTGTTTGTGTGTTGAGCTTAAATACTGACTGTATAATGAGCCTCAGCTGGTGCAGTGATCAATGGCAGGTACAGGGATTCTGGGAAATGTAGTGAAGTCCAGGAGTGAATGTGTGTGTGTGTTTGTGTGTTGACCTTAAATACTGTCTGTATAATGAGCCTCAGCTGGTGCAGTGATCAATGACAGGTACAGGGATTCTGGGAAATGTAGTGAAGTCCAGGAGTGAATGTGTGTGTCTGTGTGTTTGTGTGTTGACCTTAAATACTGTCTGTATAATGAGCCTCAGCTGGTGCAGTGATCAATGACAGGTACAGGGATTCTGGGAAATGTAGTGAAGTCCAGGAGTGAATGTGTGTGTCTGTGTGTTTGTGTGTTGACCTTAAATACTGTCTGTATAATGAGCCTCAGCTGGTGCAGTGATCAATGACAGGTACAGGGATTCTGGGAAATGTAGTGAAGTCCAGGAGTGAATGTGCATGTGTGTGTTTGTGTGTGTGTGTGTGTGTGTGTGTGTGTGAGTGTGAGAAAGTCCTAGATGGAGTGCCCTCTAAAGGCTGTCATGGGCACTCCAGCTGATAATCCTGACACATACAGTGCTTAATTTCTTACTCTACTTATGACAGAAAAGAGAACACAAATAGTTTAGGGATCTGACAAAAAGTCATTATTAACACAATGTCTGAAAAACTTTATATTTTGTTTGGCCTTTCTTCTTGCTGGCATTGTTTTCATGTAGGCTACTTTTCCACAGTCTCTGGAAACAGATGCCCAATTATGCCCAATTTTCTGTCTTTCTTGTAAAACAGTAAATTCATGACAACAATATTTATATTTTAGCATTGGAAATACTACCGTGACTAAACACGTGGGCAGACCCGACCAATCGATAATGACAATCGTTGTCGATGATTTTCATTATCGATTTTATCGATTCGTTGTTGCAGCCCTACACATCAGCATATTTTTCAATGATTCTCAAACGATTCGTCGCACGAATCTCTCTAAATCCCTCCTTGCCCTGCTCCGGTTGGCCAGATGGCCCAGTCTGTTGTGATTGGTCTACCGCTTACAGTGCATGCGGAAACAAATGTCCATTACCATAATTGATTCAGCTTCCAGAGCTTAGCGATTGTACACACTGAAACGATGTTGATTTTACTTTATCAAACTGATGGACATATTTGAAGAACTAGTTATTCAACCCGAACCTCCATCACGAGGGAGACTTGAGCGGGACGTTTCTCAGTTATACGCTACTCAGTTTGACGAATATTATGAGATGTCAGCATTAACAGCATTAACAAGTCATCAACAAACCAATGTGTATATTTCTAATTTACTGTGGGATTATTAACAGTGACGAGCACTAACATCAATGACTGATATAACATTAAAGATCTCACTCCATCCTTTATCATTACTCAAAGTAGTAAGAACAACAGACAATCTGCATTAATGGACAGTTTTAGGTAATAGTGGCCATTAGCAGAAGTATTTCAGTAAGATTTATAACTTACTTAGCCAGAGACATGCAACAATATAGCTAAAACGCATATTTATATTATACGTATATTTAATCATACGCACAGGTTGCGATTCTGAGGAGCAAGTTGCTTCAAATAAAGTAGGTACTGTCCCATCTTTAACCACTGATTCTTCACAACCTCGTCCTTTGGAAGTGGAAATAAACGAATATCCTTTAACGTCTTGTCGACGCTATTTTTTTGCGGGATGTCCATGCAGAACGTAGGCGGGCATTATGCAAATGTGTCAACTTGTGACGTGTGAAAAGTTCAGAGTCGACTTTCTTTTGAGAGACGATTACTATTTATGATGCACTTTCAGTTTTGCAACTTTGTTTGCATTCACATATAGCTACATTATACACTGCATGAAAGGTAATTTTCAAAAATCCATAATTAGGCCACTTTAAAATGGCTCAAACATGCATTTTAGTCTGGGACTAGGCTTTAGCCTTGTCTGTGAAACTGGGGGAATGTCTCACATTTTAGCTTTAAATGTCACTATGCAACTTTTTCCTCAATTTTTCAATTTATATTCCACAACTGTGACTTTATCAATTGTGACTTTGTGCCACAATGTGACTATATCTAACAATTTCGTCTTCATATGCCACAAAATTGACTTTTCACAGTTATAATTTGTGCCACAATGTGACTTTATATCTTAAAATTTACCTTTATATGTTGCAATGAGATTATATCTTACAGTTATGACTTTAAATGCCACAATGTGACTTTAAATCTCAATTATGACTTTATATGCCACAAAATTGACTTTATATCACAATTGTGACTTTGTTATAATTATTATTTTTCTTCCATATTACAATGTGACTGTTTTAAAAAAAAACTTGATTTTTTTCTCTGAGGTGCAAATGTGTTTCCAAACAATGACTAAACAGACAGTGTTTTGTGTTTTTGTAATGAAACCGCTGTCAGATAGGCACCATAACATCACATCTAATGATCTCGAACAAATGTAAGAGAGCTTTAGAGGGTAACAAGCAAATATTTAAGGATTTCAACCCAGCACTCATGATACAACACAATGAACCTTCATCATTTCTCAGTAGAAATAAATTCATACATTAAAAAGTCAAAGTTTCCTGAGATGTCACCAATTCAGTTGAACCCCTAGTAGTCCGAATTCTGTGAATGCATTCACACGCATTCGCGAATCCTCTCAGAGGTCGCGTCGGTGATGAATGGATCTCAGTTGAGTTGAAAAGCTGAGAGTGTGTTCCTGTTACGGCCCTCACGAGAGACATCCGTGACCTGCCATCCATCATTAATACAATTCCTGTGGTGTTTTAAAGCATTAGGCAGCGGATTCCCCAGCTACTGTTATGAAGGAAGCAGTTTTCATTGTTTTTTTGTCCAGTTTGCAGCTCTGCGATTGGCCGAAATCGACACGCTCTCGTGTCTGTGAGTCACACACACCTCGACGATCCTTCAGGAATAATGTGTGTATATACACATCTAGCGGTGATGAATATCTCAGCCCGCACTCTTCAGGCCCAGAAATAGAGTTTGATCAGGTATGAAGCACTTAGAGGAAGAACCGGAGAGAGACGGCCATCTATCAAACCTGTGGAGAAGTGATTCCCTGAGATTACTTTTTCCCTCTCTCTCTCTCTCTCTCTCTCTCTCAGTTTTGCCATCTGATCTGGACTATTTCTGTTTATTTTTCAGCGCGAGAAATGTCAGCCCATCGAATCACACGGACCGGGCTCGGGGAGCGCGCCGCAGTATTTCCCTATGATTGATGATGCGTATTCCTGTCGCGTGTCACCAGTTATTGTTTTCCTGAAAAACGGTTACGGATGCAGATGACTTCACATTCTCGCCCTCCTGCTCTCGCTACCTGGCGTTTTTTGTCTTTCATTAGGCCATTGTTTCCTCCGCCAGGCCTTTGACGTGATTGGAAAGGCGAGCACGGGCAAAGAAGGGAAGTGCTAATTCATTAGTGGCTGGCGAATGAATTCATCAGCCAGCGCGGCTTTATGGCCGCTTGTCGACGTGCCAATCCGAGACGGTCAGAGACCACGGCGCGCTCGCGTATTCTCTCTCATTACCGTCCGCGTCCTCTCAGCTCATAACGCTGCCGTGACATTACGTTTGACAGCTTCTGATTCCCTTGTCACATCTAATTTGACCGTTGATGCTTAACGCACGTGCTCACAAACACAGACACCTGTCAGCTCAGAGTTTATTTTTTAATTTCATTTTAGATTTGCTTATCTCTCTGCCTGTCGTGGTTATGTGATCCTAACCGGACGCCGCTCTGCCGATGCGTTGCGCACGCGAGCTCTCAGCCGTTACGTTAGAGTCTGTTCTGCAGACAAGTGAAGTATGATTGGCTGTGTAATGTGTCTAATTATTGTCTGATGGTTGTGTACTTGCACATTAAATTGTTGGTAATTACTACTTATTATTTTTCGAGACACCTGCTGGAATAAAAGCATCAAAAGATAAGTGCATGCATGTATTTGCAGTATGCGTACTGTGCACTGTTTGCTAAGAAATAGCGGGATTACCTATATTTGCCAACGTGCGAACTCCACGGAGCTCTGTATCCCACAATGCAATGCACTCGACTTGACCTTTCCGGTGTGGTGAGTGAACCAACGGTATAATCAGCTGTGATTTTTCATTATGCGATTGCCAACATCAAGACGTGCTAAACGTATTTATGTATTTCTAATTAAATGAATTATATAAGTAAAATAATAAAATGTAGCCTAAATATAAATTTTGAAATAAAGAATAAAATATAAAAATGTAATTTTTTCATGTGTTCATATTTTTTATTTTATAGTTTTATGAAGATATTAATCATTTTATATTTTTTAATAATACTTTAGCAGGAAATTATTTTATTAATTTATGATATTATTTTAAATGAACCTTTAACACCTTCATTTTATTATTTAATGTGATTTAATGTTTTATTTTTTATTTTATTTTATTAATTATTTTATTATTTTATTTTAGAAATGATAACCAGGCCCTCTTTTGAGTTAAAACACTGACAAATATGAATATTTGACTTTTGATATCTTTTGTCATCTAATATAGTGATATATTACATTCATGTGCTTTTTATGAGCGTCCAAACATATTTTGCGGGCACAAGGACTCCTTTTGCCGTCTGAGTGAGAATGAAATGAATGAATATCAAGTGTTGCATTATGACACCGTGGCACGATCATCTTCTCTACGTTCCAAAAAAAACACCTTTTAAACTTCTTGAGCTTGAGAAAATATGTCAAATTCAATTTTAGCAGTCACATGCTGTAATCCCTGTTGGGCAAATGATTCATGGTATGGATTTTGTACAAAACAAACAAGGAAAAACAGTTTGATCGATGCACATACTCGGACCTGCAGCTCGCTTTGTTTTCAGCACTGTGTGGCTCTTGTGATGCCTTTGTAAATATAAAATATATATTGTGTGTATATATATTTCCAGCTGCGTGTCTGGTTTGTTGGGTATGTTTTTTTTTTTCTTGTCTTTAATCTGACTTGTGTTTGTCTGTCCTCAGCTGAAGGCTGTGTATGAGAAGATGGAGCTCCAGCAGAGGGCGATGGTGAGTCCCGGGGGGAGTGTGGCGTCGGGTCGCTCCAGCCCTGACCCCTCTGAACCAGAGCTCAGCGCCCTGCAGCCCTACTTGGGCAGCGAGATCGAGGTCACCACATCCGCGCTCAAATCAAGTACGTTTGTCAGTGCTGGAATTCACATGTCCGCATCAGTCAAAAACAAAATCCAGAATAAAATTTTATTTTTTTAATTTTATTTTTATTATTTTCTATTTGCATTCAATTACTTTATTTCATTTAATTTTCTTTTTCTTTTTAATTTTTCGAATTTTTATTTAATTTTTGTCACCAACTATTTATTTTATTTTTTTATTTTTCAATTTTTATTTGATTTTTGTCACCATTTGTTTATTTTTTTTAATCTTATTTTTTTAATTTTATTTTTAATAAGTTTTTCTTATTTTATTTCTTTTTTTCAATTTTTATTTTTATTTTCTATTTGCATTCAATTATTTTATTTCATTCAATTAAATTTGATTTTTAATTTTTTTCGAATTTTTATTCAATTTTTGTCACCAACTATTTATTTTATTTTTATTTTTATTTGATTTTTTTATTTTTCAATTTTTATTTGATTTTTGTCACCATTTGTTCATTTTTTTTAAATCTTATTTTTTCAATTATTTATTTAATTATTTCATTTCAAATTCTGGCAAATAGTAAAATCTTGAATCTATTCATCTGATACCGAATGCTTTGGTCAAGGACAGATTAAAAAGGCCCGTAAAATCAACTGTATGTGAGTGAGGTGAATTTGTGGGTTCAGTTTGAATCCCTGAAACCTCGACGCCGGCTTAAACAATACTCCGTTTCCCACAAGCACAAGTGTCTTTCATTCCCAGCGACCGCAAACCAACTGAATGGAGAAAACATCTGTATGTGCACATCGGCATGAGTGTGTGTGTGGTGGTTTTAAAGTGTGTGTGTGCGGTATAAAGTTTGTAGATGTTTTGTTTTCATGTGTGGTTGCATTAATAGCAGCCCATAATTGAGCTGATTTTGTGTGTGCATGTCTGTACGTTTATGTGGTTTAGTGCTAACTTCATATGAGGGTGAATAAATGATGACAGTTTGTATTTTCGGGCGAACTATTCCTGCCCACCCATAATGCCCTAGCAACCACATGGCAACAAATTTGTGACTCTGAGCGCGCATTAGACACTTTAACAGTCGTCTGTGTTCGACTGTCACAGCTGTATCAATTTAAATGAATGCAAATGTTACACTTGCCATTCCTGAATCCATCTTTGTGACTGCTCACTCAGGCTTGCCCTGGCTAACCTTCCCATAATGCCCCACTCTGAAGCCAGACTGCGGGCAGATGTCCCTGTGTACACCTCAAGCACTACGATGTCATTACATTACAAAAAGCCCACTGTCAGCTGCACACACAATGCTCGTCTCGCTCATTTATCAATTAAATGATGCTGAGGACAAAGAAACCGTGCCCAATGTAGTTTAGGAGCCATGCCGTAGCGCTGGTGTGTGTCTGTGTGTGTGTGTGTGTGTGTGTCAGCACTTGGGATTTGATGTTGAAACGTAGCCGAGGCGATAGGGAAGTCAAAAAAAAGAGTCTTATTGAATCAGTGGCACTAAGGAGGAGGAAAGGCCTTCACGGGATCAGGGCTAACTTAATTAGTGTGTGTGTGTGTGTGTGTGTGTCTGGGGTGCAAACGGGAATAATGGGAGCATTTGAATGAGTTCATGCTTGGCCGGACCTCGGTTGACTTCTGAGCAGTGGACACATCTAATCTGGTTAGATGTGTGTGTGTGTGCTATACTTTGAGAAGTTTGCTATGTGTGGCCAAACATTTTATTCATGTTTTACAAAAAAATTCAGGATAAAAAGAATAGGGTTGGGAGTCATTTTAACAATTCCGAATCTGGTCATGGATTCCTGATTTTGATTTCCGATAAAACCTTTGATAATATTCACAGGTTTTATTGCAAAACATTTCATTGTAACTGAATGGCATAGCAAAAACAACCAGACAAAGTATTCAAGCATTATTTAAGACAAGTAAACAC